>JAQGCC010002758.1:0-17316 GCA_034698905.1 Xestoiulus laeticollis | reverse complement strand
AAAACAAACAATGAACACAAACCTACCTAAATATTGAAGTTCATTAGGCCACTTTACTGCGCGTGTGCATACCTGTGTCTGGTAAAGCGCTTTTACAGACGTCTGTTTTTCAGGACCCCCTACGTCCCGAAATGTCTGATTTGTCAGACCCTCTCCCCCCCTTAATCGCAGACGTCTTTTATGGATGGTCCCTTAGCAGTCTAAATGTCTTTTTGCTCCAGATCGTGGAATCGTGGCACATTACTCGTGAGGAGCAATGACCCAGGGTTTATTATTTGCATTCCCTCAAAATTGCAAAAACAAGCATCTACAGTATTTTACAATTTTATTTACCTAATATTCCAATAATAAGGGAAATCTCTAATACACTCTGCAAAGCTATCAGAAAATGAGGTGCAAGCACTTAGGAAATTCCTCTAACACGAGGGTTCATTAGAAATCACATTGTGAATGTGCCCAAAGTAATTTATTCCAGACTGGGGTTTAATCGAGTATGTACAGTATACACATGTATACATTATGCTGTGAGTCACTATATATTTGTCTTATAATACATAAATATTCATTTATAGTGGGTATTCTGCTAACATGATGTTTCCTGTAGAAGCCCCTCCCATGCTTCTGAATTGCAAAAAAAATTGTAAAAAACAGGACCCCTTATATGAGTAAATACTATAATCTCTAGAGGTAGACATAATCATTCAAAACCATTGACCTGGCTTCATGCCAAAGCTGATGTTTGCTTTTGGTCCTTCTGTTTGCATTACAATTAGAAGATGGAATAGTCCTAGTTATAGTTTAAATTTATTAGATGTTCAATTTAACAATGATGTCCAAGATCCTGCTGACCTAGGTGCAATCTCCGTAAAAACGCCTGCCCCTAATTATGGCATTTGTTTTTTGACTGTAGGGTACTGAGTTGAATTGAATCAATGACTTCATACAGGTATATTATTAAAATAATATTGTCATCCCTCCATGTTTGTATGCATTAATAATAACACTCTATACTTGTTTACTCACTCTGCCAAAAATTACGGAACGTTGGGTTACTCTGGCTTTGATTCATTTTCATGTTTATGGTGTTATTTGGTTTCTAAACATGGCAAGATTTGCATCTCCTTAGGAACAGGTCACCTTAATGGCCTAACATATTTAAAAAACTTAAAGGAATTTCTGCAATATACAGTGTTGTCCACCCTGAATTTGAAATTTATTTGCTCGCTTTCTGTGCTTTTGGGTGCGGTTTAATTAAGTGAAACGTCAGGTTCATAGTTAAAGTATTGAGTGTTTGTTCTTAAGTTTTAACCCATGACACATTCACAAAATTGCTGCAACCTTGATTTTGGGCGATGCTCTTGCAAAAGACCCGACATGACCCCCTTCTTTTCAAAGGTGCTTTGGTGTTGGGCGGCGAGAAATACGATTAGTTGTGGTGTGAAATATCTTAAAAGTATAAGAATGAAAAATAAGTGTATTGGTCTTGAGGGTGTGGATAATGAACTGTGAATCACATGATGTTAAGACCTCTTCCAAAATGCTAATAAGCGACCAAAGTTGTTTTCATTAGCAACAGTGGGTCTTCAATAAGTTAAGCCAGATGGAAACCATTGGTTAGTTGTTGATTTCAGAAGATTGAATGACAAAGTTGCTGGAGATAAATATCACTTGCCTGAAAGAGTTTTTAACTGTTGTTTTAAATCTTTAGCCAATGAAAATCTTATGACAATATCCTCAAATTTATTAGAGATGATTTCACATATATATAAATGCTATAGCATTTGTCTATTTAAAAATCTTTTTAAACCGTGTTTGGACTGGTTTAGCCATGACTAAAGTGCAGTTTAGAAATTTTATGTAAGCTGATATACATATATGTATAAGCATTTTTTCAATCGAAGACTATTACAAAACAAAAGACATATTTTAAAAAAGACATTTAAGCTTAATAATAAAGTTATCACTATATCTCTTATACCATATAATGTTCATGTAGTGTATTTTCCATACACTGTACACATACTTTACATGTGTTATGCACTTAAGAAACTTTTCCATCTGTATACATATACAATTGTAAATCCGCATTTATAATTTGTATACTGTAAGTACTCGAGTATCCCCAGGTTGTTCACGAGCATAATTTATAATGAACCCTGGGTGTTAGGGGAATTCCCTAAGTGATCGCTCCTCGCATTATCTACAACGCCACTCATGGTTGTTTTAAGAAGCTGATTTTGGTTGATTTATTTGGCAGCGCCACCTACTTCAATTACATCTGCAATACCGTAACAACGTATGGTGCCACTCGTGGATGTTTAATGAAGCTGATTTTGGCTGATTCATTTGGCAGCGCCACCTACTTCAATTACATCCGTGAATAGGAAATTCCTCTTATTATTGAAGTATGCCAATACCTGTAAGTAGCACAAACCATTAAGATCAAACCAAAAACTGTGCTATTTGGAGGTATAATGTTATTTGAAGGTTTTGGTGTGTCAGTCAAATAGAATACCGGTACCATAGATGCTTGTTTCTGGTATTTTTTTGTCGTTTTTAATTTGTTGATACCAACTTTGAGGGAATGAAAACAATATCCCCAGTTAATTTTCCATACATTTAAATAAACCCAAGTTGTTCAATGGGTTAATGAATATTTTTTCAAATAAAAAAATCAGATTTGTATTTTAATACAAAAGAAAACTTACATGTTTGGATACCAACTTTGAGGGAATGAAAACAATAACCTTCCCCCCCCCCATTCCCCAGATTTGTATTTTAATTCAAAAGAAAACTTACATTATTGGAATAATTTACACATTTTAATAATTTCAAAATATTAGTCTTTAAATACATGTAGTTAAAATGTTGGAATAGATTGGGCTTCACTGCACTCCTTATCAATTTTAAAGTTTCCATATACATGTACAAGTATGTCAAATAATGCAGAAGGAGGAGCTACTTATGAACATTTCGAACATGTAGCTATTAAATTCAGGTTAATACATGTGATTTGATAAAAAAGAGGGGTTTTCAAGCACCGCCTTACAAACTTCTAGATCCGGCATTGTGAATCGTGATAGCAATATCAAATTCAGGAGCTGAATTTCAAATGCCAAAAAAAGCCACCACAAATGTATAAAAAAATGTAAATGCTACATGTTTAAAAGATGGAGACGATAACATGTGGCCTACCACATTGCCACCCGTGGATTAATTAACATTCAATTTTCTGCTATCATTACCATCGCCCCAAATTTTTATTTATTGCTATTATTACAACATTTTTTTTTTTTTGCACGATTGTAATTTCAAATTTTTATCACCTTGTCAGATTTCACCAAAATCTATCTTTTAGCGGTGTATTCATGACCAGGACAGACGATTTAACCCCATAAATAACCCTTTTAAGTAGCTATCTTTTAATACAGGGGTGGGAAAAATCATTTATTAATATTTATGGATGCAACCTATAACAAAGAACTCATTTTCAATACATTGTTTTTTTGCTAGTTGGCCAAAAATGAAAAGAGACCCGCCTGTCCTAATAATAAAAGCCAAATTAAAAAGTACATTTAAGGATGTCACATTGACCCTTATTTTCAGAGCAACCGAGGGATCCAGGGGGGGTTGTCATGCTCAGTTAAGCGAATGAAAGCGAAAGCCATTTTTTATTTCTTTGAAAAATTAAATTTATAACAATGTCAAGTGGTTATCTAGAAGTGTATTTTGTCCACCCCCTGCCAAGCATTCGTCTGAAGCTATACCACAAAACCCCTCGAAAAAATACTTAGTAGGCCTACCTGCAGTCACATTTACCCACATTACCCATTCAACGTTCGGCCACTGCCCTTTTAAGGCTAGCATTTTAAATTTAAACTTCATTTATGATGTCATTAAGTAAAACAGGGAATGCAAAACGTGTTTGAAAAGTTCGTGGCCTGTACAGCGTGTTGCTTCTACCTATTTCAGGTCACGGTATTTTCAAACAGATTCTACATCTGACATCTATGATGCATTGTGTGTACCACATGTTCCACGTGTGTTATGCAACATGTGTATTCTAACATGTTGCACATGTGTTCTTATGCAACATATGCTAACATGTTCCACATTTGTTGTTATGCAACATACATGTATGTATGCTAACATGTTCCTAATGTGATGGTATGCAACATGTGTATGCTTACATACATGTACATATATTTCGTATGTGTTTTGCAACATGTGTGGGTTAACATGTTACACTTGTGCTCTGCAACATATGCTAACATGTTCCACATGTGTTGTTATGTAACATACATGTATGAATGTATGTATGCTAACATGTTCTTAATTTCATGGTATGCAACATGTGCATGCTAACATGTGCATGCTAACATGTTCCACATGAGCTGTTATGGAACTTATGCAATATGTGCATGTTAACATTATGCCACATGTGCTCTTATACAACATATGCTAACATGTTCCTAATGTGTTTTTTAATCCGTTTTATCCTCCTTAAATCTGGAGAGGTCCAAAACTAAGATTTTTATTTCGTCTTATAAATGTATACTGTAATACATGATGTACAAGATAGAATTCGTGACCGTGGTTATTATTAGTGAATTGTTAGTTGGTCTCTATAAATCCCAGTTGACCTTTAACCCCTGGTGCTCTAAACCTGACAGTAGAGGGCACTTCTGACGCTTTCCAATCCTCTGGTTTTCACTGTTGATTTTTAACATCAATTAGAAAACCTCCGAAGAATTTCTTTCAACATTTTTGTCACTGATTTTCATTTCAACCATCACCTTTGATTAGATGACACGCATTTTATCCTTTTAACGTCGATTAAACTAGGGTTAAAGGGTGGAACTCACCGTTATTCTGTCATAGACCCTCGTGGTACCGCAAGAGTAAATGTCCTCCAGAGATAGTTCAAAGACTGCTCGACCATTTTCCAACTTTGGTTTACAAACTGTAAAAAAAAAACGAAAATTAGTCTATAGGAGGTAAAAACCCTTTCAATACAGTGTTCAAAACCACTTGTATTTTTATGCAAAACTGTTTTTTTTTTTATCCTCCTATTGTCCATTAACCCCTTCTTAACAGTTAATTCGTTCAGACTGAAAAAAATGGTCTTTGAATTCCACTTTCCAAAACCAAACGGATTTTAAAACAATTTCCTTTATGTTGTTGTTGTTGATTGTGCATTTTCGGTAAGAGTTGAAAAGAAACAGGTAGGACTTTAGGTGCAAAAAAACCACCTTTTTATGGTAATTTATATGGCTTTTGTTCGTGTTTCTAACAATTGTTTTCGTTCTCTATTCAGTGTTTAAGAATAATGGTTTCTGTTTCGCTAGTTAAATGCAACCACTGCTCATTGGCTACATTTTATACGAATTTGAAAACCGTGAAAACGAAACTCATTTTTCATTTTTCACTAACATTTCTATTATACATTTACATGTAAGTATAATGATATTTCTGAACAATTTCTGTCATATTATGAAATAATCCTGCGATATTTAGGAAGTTTAGAAAAATTTCTGGGCAAATATTAAAAGATTTAATATTTTAATTTATAGAAAAATATGTGTAATTTAAACAGAAATTATACAGGTTGGTCCAAAAGTCAGAACAACTCCAAATTTTACTTGAATCTTATAGTTATGAAAATTCTGTTAATGCGGTTTAGTCTATGCATGCATGTTCATTATGATGTTCATTACATCTTTATAAATATTAACAATATTTTCAAACATTTTTTGAGTTTAAAAAATTAAAAAAAACATTTGCAAATATTGTCATAACAAATTATAGGCCTATGTAGACAAACATCATGAATTTACACACCTAGTCTTCATCTTCAAAGTTTCATCTATAGTTCTAGTTCTTTAATTCATTAGATAATGAATAAAATATCAGTAACTTCTGTATAAATAATATACAGGGTGGTCCAAAAGTCACTCCACTTTTTTTCTTAAATCTTATAATTATGAAAATTCTGTTAATGCGGTTAAATAAGAAAGTATGTATCCTTTATTCTTTGATGTTATTAGATTTCACCTACGGTCATTTTTTCACCGAAAACCAATTTATAACTTTTTAGCCGTTATACACATAGGACAAAACGTCAAATTAGGAAAATGAAGATTATGGTCTGTTTGTATGAAATCAACTGTTTTCGTCTTCATTGGTAATTATTTAAAAGTTGTTACAATTTGGGAACAGGGAAATGCTAAATGGTGGCTACGTTGATTTCATACAAAAAGACGATTACCCAAGTTTTTTTTCTAATTTAACATTTTGTCCTAAGTATTACAACTTTAATAAGTTATAATTTCCCCCCTACCACATGGCATTGGGTTTCCGTGAAAAAATGGTCGTAGGTAAAATCTAATAACATCAGTGGATAAAGCACACATTATTTCCTATGTAACCGCATTATCAGAAATTTCATAACTATAAGATTTTAGAAAAAAATGGGGTGGCTGTGGCTTTTGGACCACCCTGTATGCAAATTACCATAAATTATAAAAATATATTTGGGTGAAACTGAGCATAACGAAAAAATATTTTTTATTTTAAATTGTATAATTGAAAAATATGGTTTTGAGATTGTAACTTATGCCCTACCATCAGAGATTAAAACATAAAAGTCAGATAACAATTTGAAACTTTTTTAATATTTTTTTAGTATACATGTAGTTATATTTTTACACTTTTTATTGTATATTTATTTTTTAAAGTCAACCAAGCTGAAAATGACATCGTGATATTGTTGCTCCGTCTGAATATATTATATTTTTTTAGTTAGATGTAAAAAATGTGACATTTCCAATTTAAGTACGCTCCATAACCCAGATTTATCTTATGATGACCCACAACTTTATTTAAAGTTATATCAGACTACATTTAAGTTTAAATTTGGAAAAAGCTTTGATGTAAAATGAAACAGGATTAATTAGTTTGTTTGGTGAAGTTCATACAAGTATTTTTTTAACGTTATCATGGAAGGGTTTAACAGTAGCTGCATTTGTACAGGGTGTCTTGCAGTGCATTCGTGTAAATGTTTCTTATCTTCCTCGTTTTCCCATTATGATTTTGCGTGTTTTTCTTACTCTCTCTTTACATTTTTGTCGGTTACGAGCTAAAGATTAACTTATCTTCTCACGACTCCATTGATATGATATGAGCTGGGATTAAAAAGTCACGCAATGTTAGGTCATTCCCCTTCAATTGCTTCTTCACGTTAGGCACTGCCCTCCCACAGAGACTGGACTTTAAATACTCTACAGTGACAATGCATCCTCGGACACAAACCAACATTCCTCTAATTAGGCTTACTAAAGTTTTTTTTTTTTTTTACAAAAATCCCGGTCAGGTCAAGATTGTAGGTGTAGTATAAGAAATTTGCAACCCAAATTTGAAAAATCCACATATTAAGAAAGGGCAAAATGTATGGTTTAAAATTCCCTGATAAAAACGAGTGTTATGGTAAAATAGATTTCATGTATCACATATAAATTATAACAATAATGGTAAAACATGATAACATTTATAATGTTTACATTGTTTTTTACCTAAATTTGCAAAATACCCACATTAAAATGCAAGTGGATGCATTTAAAATACCCTAATTTATGTAATGATAAATAGTAGTAATTGACATAGTATATTAATGTGGGTTTTTAGTTTAAATTTAAAAAAAATGCTCACATTAAAAAGCAAGCATATGTATTTTACGTCTAATTAATTTTGCCATAAAAATTAGTAGTGTGGTAAATTAATTAAATTATGTTTAATTGAACTTTTATGTTTACCTGGGATTTTAGTTTAATGTGTAATGATGATTTCAACTATCAAAGACTTAATCAAAGCAAAACATGCTTTGAAGAAAACTTTTAAACCATTTTAAAAATGGCTTTTATGCAATTAAATAATGTTAACTAATGTCTTGAATCGTAGTGTAATACAAAGTGATATAAAATATATTATACAGTGTTAAATATACATGTACAGAAAATTATCAAACTACATGTATATTCAAAAAATGTCATTTCAAGCATTGAAATTTGTAATTTCACTGACTTCCAGTTTTTCCCTGACTTAAAATTAAAAATATGGCATTAAAAATAGATTTAAAAAATAATACTAAGACACTTGTTATAAGTTTTATCATATAGTCTTAGACCTTTTCAGACGAACTGATCAGTCTTACTTTTAGAAGACACTTGACGAAAGTATCTTAAGACATTTCCCAATAGTGTCTTACTCAACAAAAGTATCTTAAGACAGTCGACAAAAGCACTTTAAGACATTAGGCTAAACTTCTTAAGAAACTCGACAAAGGTATCTTAAGACATTTCACAAGAATGTCTTACTTGACGAAAGTATCTTTATGCATAGGATAAAACCATCTTAAGATACTCGACAAAAGTGTCTTACTTTATTAAAGTATCTTAAAATACTCGACTAAATGTCGAGTATCATGCGAGATTTGGCCATCTATTAAAACGGGTATCACCATATATAGAGGCATTTATGGCCAGATGTATATAAATCATATAATGTATGGACAATTTTTGATATGGCGATATGTGGAGACAAGTCTGCCATATACTTAAATAATTTATATATGGACAATTCTAGATATGGTGGTATATGGAGGCAGGTATGGCCATATAGGAGTATTTTCGGATATAGGCATACATGGACCCATGCATGCCATATAATGTATACATTGTAATTTTTCCACCTGGTCTAATCCAGGTGTATCCAGAGCTGTGGGAATTAGAAACCCCTTTTTATGTGTGAATATTTGTTGGTTACTTCCTGATGAAAGGTCTTACATTATCGCCTGCTTCTTAAGATACTTAGTTTCATTGTTCCTTGTTGTTGTTACTCTATATGAACAGCAGTTGTTATATTCGGACATTGAAGCTAGCACTGAATATAATTACATGTTTGTTTTCATAAACTGCTACCTGTGAGGACAGACAAAAAAATAGCTTAAAAAAAAACTTTGAATGCAGAACTTCCTCAGTTTTATAAAAGCATCAAAATGCAGGTTCTACATTCCTGAGTTCAGAAGCTTATTGTTAAAAGAGTTATTTCATTCTCGTTAGTCCTAAGCTCATATTTATGAATAAAATTAATTGGCTTGTCAGTGGATTTTTTTTATAGTTTGCAGATTTTCCCTGCAGCTTCTGCCTTTTGTAATATTTCAATATTTCCCTCTTCCGGTTTCTTCATTTATAACAAGATTTACAGTATGTATTGTAATATCCAGAATTTTTCAATATTTCATTGAATTTGTCAGATATTATTTATACTTACGTTTTTGTAGAAATACACTTTATAAATGTATATTTAAGGCATAATTGCTGGAGTGAAATTTTACATGCAATTTTTCACAAAATTAAATTGGGTTATCCTTAGTGTCTTAAGACATAATTGCTAAGAGAAATTCGTCTTACGTCATAAACTTCTTGACATTAAATCTAAATTCCTTAGTCTTAAAGTGTCTTAAGACATTTTCTGAAGAAAAGTCTCTTAGTCTTACTCTTAAGATAAGACAAGTATTCAGATTAAGACTAAGGACTGCTTACTGTGCTATACACATGGAGTGTAGTTGCACTATAGATATCAAAATTAAAACACTATTTCATTTTTGTCTTTAAGACCTTTTCTGAAGAAAGTCTCTTAGTCTTACTCTTAAGATAATACATTTAAGACTTAAGGCTAAAACATACCCACTATATACTGTGGTTGCTTCATAGATTTAAAAATTAAGACTAATTAGACACTTGTTGCTGTTTTAGCTTTTCTTCAGTCTTATAACTAAAGCTAAAAGAGCAAAAAGTGTCTCAGTCTTATTCTTAAGATCTTTAATCTTACACTTTAATCTTAAGACTAAGATGTACCCACTGTTCCGTACAAATGAAGTATGGGTTCCTTGATAGATTTCAAAATTAAGATTAAGACACTTTCTCCTAGTTTTAGTCTTCCAAAAAGTCATTTTTTAAGAAATGGGAGTCATATTTTTTAACGACTTGTTAATATGGTAAGATAAGTTTGGCAATTCCTTCTCCCTATTTATCCCCCCCCCCCCAAAAAAAAAAAAAAAAAAAAAAAAAAAACATGATAAGGGAAATGATATTTTCAGGAGGTACATGTATATGTTAAATTTGCCAGAGCAACTTTATGCAAATTGGACATCAATTTAGAAAACCGATATAAGAAAACCGGTTAAGAATTTTGGACAATGGACATAAGCCTAAGTAGCCTTTAAGGGACGCAAACACGTGCAGACAGCCCGTAGACAGGTGAAGTACAGGTGGGTAAAGATGCAGGGAGGGGAGGGGGATAAGAAATACTAAGGGGAAATGTTAACACTGAGAACAATGTCAACCCTTTGCACTCAGAAATTCAGCAGACTCCTTGAACTCAAGGTAAAACCAAAAAAGCTCAACTCTGTGGGTAAGGAGGTGAGCTTTATGCTAATAGAATAAAAAAAAGGGGGATGGGGATAATACAACCCCAAAACACCCACAAAACACGAGCTGGCACAGCTAAGGGGGTTCAATGCCAGCTATTTTGTCTGACTGAAAACCAAGGTGAAAAACTCACCCTTTATAAGAGCAGGCAGAATATGCCAAATAAAAGTACAATACTTGCATTGTTAAAAATCTAGAAATATATTTACAGTATTATGTTAAAAACATTTGTGAAAATATGTAAAAAGATGGGTTTATAAATACAAATACATGCATATAAATTTCATAAATTTATACATGTATGAAGGGCATTTCTTCATGTGTGAAGTATATTTCTATAAAAATATACGTGTATAAAATACAAATTTATTTTAAGATTCTTTGAAACTTAAGACAATTCTTAAGATATATGGCCGATTCCACTTTAGCAATTATGTCTTAAGACTAAAATATTTCAATTTTGTCATGAAATGTCTTAAGACGCAAGACGAATTCCACTTTAGCAATTGCCACTTTAAGACGCTTTAATTAAGAATAATGAATTTTCATTTTGTTAAAAAGTGTCTTAAGATGAAAAGCTAATTTCATTTTAACAATTGTTTTAAGTCACGTATTTCAATTTTGTCAGAAAGTGTGTTTAAGATAACGTTATTTCCACTTTAGCAATTATGTCTTAAGACTAAAATATTTCAATTTTGTCCTAAAGTGTCTTAAGACGCAAGACGAATTCCACTTTAGCAATTGCCACTTTAAGACGCTTTAATTAAGAATAATGAATTTTCATTTTGTTAAAAAGTGTCTTAAGATGAAAAGCTAATTTCATTTTAACAATTGTTTTAAGTCACGTATTTCAATTTTGTCAGAAAGTGTGTTTAAGATAACGTTATTTCCACTTTAGCAATTATGTCTTAAGACTAAAATATTTCAATTTTGTCCTAAAGTGTCTTAAGACGCAAGACGAATTCCACTTTAGCAATTACCACTTTAAGACGCTTTAATTAAGAATAATGAATTTTCATTTTGTTAAAAAGTGTCTTATGATGAAAAGCTAATTTCATTTTAACGATTATGTCTTGAGTAACGTATTTGAATTTTGTCATTAGATGTCTTAAGACGTAAGACGAATTCCACTTTAGCAATTGCAACTTTATTTTGTTAAAAAGTGTCTTAAGATTAAATGCCAATTCCACTTTAACAATTATGTCTTTTGGACACTTTAAGGCTAAGATAGTTTTATTTTATCAAAAAGTGTCTTAAGACGTAATTGCACTTCAAAACACTTTAAGACTGAGACATTTAATTTTTTTAAAAATATCTCTTAAGACGTAAAGCTAATACACTTTAGCAATTATGTCTTAAGACAGTATAAAGACTAAGACATGTTTTTTGGTAACATTTTCCACCCCCACCCATATGTATTTTCATTTTGTGATTTTCTAATGTGATTTTCACAGCTTTTATCACTTATATAATGTTTTTCTGCATTTCCAAATCTGCATTTTTTGAAAAATGGGCTTTTAAAATGACATTAAGAGTTATTAAGAGACATTAAGAGACATTAGTATTTTGATTTAAATTTCATAAATTTTCAAATTTGAAAAGTTTTCCTCAACTTTTTACTCCTAGTGAGCATTGTTAATTTCATAATAGATGACTGTATAAGTACTTATTTTAATATATGTACAATTTTTAAAAAAATGATACAAAACTTATTAAAGGTGTTGAATAATAAAATGTGATATAAACTTACCTGGATAACCTTTCAACTTGTCGAGGTAAACTGTTGTCTGTGGGTTTGGTAATGCAATGGAAGCAACCATAGATTTTGGAGAACACGTGACTTTATAATCCACTAAAAAGATAGAAAAATAATATTGACGTGAATTAACAATTTTATTTAAGCCATTCATTAGCAATAAAATTACGGAAGAAGTTTTACTCAAAAATCTACTTCCTGGTAGAAATAAACTCTGAAGAATTCACATTACCTTTTAATTAAGGTGCATTTATTTAAAATTCTCAACTGTTGACCACTTAGAATATATTGACATTTTTATCTACATATTTTTAACGATAAATCATTTAAGAAATATACAGACGATTATTGGCAATTAAATTTTTTAAAATTTATATTACGAGGCTGACAGTTTAGTATTTTAATGCCATTTTGTAAGCGATTAAAACTTAATAAAATAAATTTAAATAATTTTCCTCAATAAGTATTAAGATGTCTTATTAAATATTTCGTAATAAAAATTGTAGTGATTTTTTTCATCATTAACCCCGGTCACGAAATCTATCTTGTCTTAGACGAAATTAAAATAGGACGAATTCCTTGTAAGAAAGATGTAAAGTGAATAAAATGTGTGACGTCGCCAAATTTGAAGAAAAACAGAAATAGCCTACAAGAGCAAGCAATAAGTGTTTTCCATTCTATCTTAGACGAAATAAATATAGGAGAAATTTATGGTAAGATATATGTAGATGCAAACTGGATAAAATGAGTGACCTCACCAAATCAGAAGAGAATAAAAACAGATTTTTGCAAAGCGAAAATTAAATTGAAGGCAATTCATCACGTTTTCCATCCTGTCTTAGACAAAATAAAAATAGGAGAAATTTCTGTTAACATGCAAAGTGGATGAAATGCGTGACCTCGCCAAATTTGAAGAGAATAAAAACAGATTTTTTTTCAATCCAGTAATGGTTATTTCGTCTAAGAAAGGACTTAAAAAATAATTTGTCCGATTATTATTTCATCTAAGACAGGATAGAAATCAATTTGTCCGATTATTATTTCAACTAAAACAGACAAGAAATCAATTTGTCCGATTATTATTTCTTCTAAGACATTATAGAAATCAATTTGTCCGATTATTATTTCAACTGAGACAGAATAGAAATAAATTTGTCCGATTATTATTTCATCTAAGACAGGATAGAAATCAATTTGTCCGAATATTATATCAACTAAGACAGAATAGAAATCAATGTGTTCGATTATTATTTCATCTAAGACAGGATAGAATTCGTGACCTAGCTGGTCCAATGTCTGAACTGAAAGTCAAACCATAAAGAAATTTGAGTAAAATCCATTGATTATTGGACTAATGGTCACAAATAATGCAATTGTTATTTCATCCAAAACAAGATAGAATTCGTGACCAGATTTATATTTACTGTTGCAGAAAACGTAACCTATAGAATCGTGACTTTTTCGTGCCATCATCCTATAATGTTTTATGCTGTTTTAAATGCAAGTCATCATCCAATCCCAAAAATTGAAGAAAATGCAAATCATTATAAATTCAAATCTTGTTTTGTTGATGCTTTTATAAGAAACGACCATGAATTACTCTATCGTATATCTTGTTTCGTAAATCTGAGGTAATAAAAGCTTAGATTTTTAAACTAAAACAAATTGCTATTTTATTCTTGGTGCATTTTGAGAGTTCAGGGCCGTTTTTGTCACCATAATTATGATGTATCTTATAGCTGGTTAGGTAATTGCTAAAAATTTCATCACTTATTGCATGGTTAGTCACGGACATCGACATAATGTTAAGTTTGGTTCTTGAACCAATTTCAACGGTTTACAAATTTGCCAACTTGTTTTACTTTAGTTTATTGCGATGTATTTTTGTATTCAGTGACAAATTAACTTTCACTTTTAACAAATGATTATCAGAAAATGCGTGTTAGACGAAAAGCACTTGTTTTTTGCGCAATATTTTGGTTTAAATTAAGCAGAAAACAGGAAATTGTGGTGGCGTCAAATCTGTTCCTGAAACCACAGTCTGATAAAATTTAAAACGTGTGTAATGGCTGTGAAACGAAAATATATCCATGAAAAAACAAGTTGTCCAATACGGAAATGTGATTGTTGAATTAGTTCGTTATATCGAGCGTTCGTTATACCTAGGGGTCTGCTTTTACAATCGCTCCTAGGCGTCTTTCTTGTCTTTTTATGACACCTAGCAGTTTTTAGCTCCTAAAATGCTATATAGTGTTTTACCCCAACAGTACTTCTGTCTTCTATTAAACACCGGGCAATACTATTTTTGTCAAATGCTGGAGAGTGTCTGCGCACTAAACTTGTTTTTGCATTATATTTTGAGTATACCCCTTTATTCGTTATACTGAGAGGCTAATACATGAGCTATATACATTTTGGTCGGGACATGCTACCATGAGCTCAGTTCGTTATACTGAGAGGCTAATACATGAGAGGTATAGGCATTTTGGAAACCAACCACTGTTGGTTATATCGAGCGGTTCGTTGTGTAGAGCGGTTTGTTATACTGAGAGGCTAATACACGAAAGATATAGGCATTTTGGCCGGGACCAACCACTTTATTCGTTATATGGAGCGGTTCGTTATACTGAGAGGCTATAGAGTTATAAGCATTTTGGTCGGGACATGCAACCGCTCTGTTCTTTATACAAAGAGTTCGTTATGCATGTACTTATAGAGGCTAAATACATGAAAGATATAGGCATTTTGGTCGGGACCAACCACTTTATTCGTTATATGGCACGGTTCGTTATACAGAGCGTTCGTTATACTGAGAGGCTAGCGTTATAAGCATTTTTTTCGGGACATGCAACCATGTCGTTGTATAGCGGTACGTTATACTGAGAGGCCAAAATTTTTGGCCAAAGCCAACCACTGTTCTTTATACAGAGCGTTCGTTATACTGAGAGGCCAATCATGAGTTATACAGTAGGCATTTTGGAAACCAACCACTCTGTTTTTTATACAGAGAGTTCGTTATACTGAGAGGCTAATACATGAGCTATAGGCATTTAGGTCGAAACCAACCACTCTGTTCGTTATTTCTAAAGGTGTACTGGTGTAAAAACTGTTTTTTAATTGAAAAATAAGACTTAATACATGTTGGTAACGATTTTATTCTTTAGACATTTCTTTAGGCAAGAATAAAAGCGATGAGCTAAGGTTATTATTATTTTATCTCAGAAATCCTTACGTCATGTAGTTATTTATTAAAAGGTATACAAAATACGTGTCAAGGCTCATAGAATTTATCCACCCACAAAAAAAGATGAGATTGCGAAATCATCCTGCACTTTTATAAAGATTCAATTTTTTTTATTCAATTTTATTTCGTTGTTTATTATCTGTTTGCATGAGTTATTTCACGCGTGATAGAACATGTAGCCTACATGTACATGTACAAATCTACAAATATAATGAAAGTATGCCAGTAATTTTAGTTGGAAACCATTTTCACTGCACTTTTTCCAATAATCACGTTTGCTAATTTGTCTTTCTAATTCCTGGTGAGACTCAAGTGGATAAATTACGTGTCCTCGCCAAATTTAAAGATAATAAAAACCATCATATTGCAAACTAGAGATAAAAGCGCCGTTGATATATAGCCACTGAACACGTGATGTAAATTCAGCTTCTAAATTTCAGCCAAGTCAAAAATACATGCCGCATGTTTGATGATGGAAAACAGTTTGTATTGTATCTAGCCGCTGAAATGACGTCATTCGTGAACGTGCACATTCCGTCACAACGTGGGCATTTAGTCTAAGACAAAATAGAAAATGTGATCGTACAGTACGTGTATTTTAAACTAAGCTTACAATAGTAAAAGCTAGTTAACATAGTGTCGATTTTTATTTCGTCTTAGACAAAAGTCTTGACCGTGTCTACCGTAAATTTTCTAGTAAGAGTTTAATTCCTATAGCATTTCATCTAAGACAAAATATAAAACGTGATCATACATGTATTTAAACTAATGTAAGTTTACATTATTTTCAATATTAAAAGCTATTTAACATAGCGTCGTTTTTTATTTCGTCTAAGATAAAATTCTCATTTTGAACTCAGAAACTCTGGCCATTATTGGAGACCCGGCTCTTATTAGAGACCGACGCTTATTGGAAATTTCCAGTGGACTAGTCAATCCAATTAAAAACTAGGGAACATACTGTGGATTTTTATTTCGTCTAAGACAAAATAATATACACATGCAAGGGTGAAATAGACATGCTTACTTTTATTGATAAATGTGCAATATTTGAACATTCAGAAATTAAAAACTTTGAGGTCTAAACTCAATATGGTACAGTATAATTATATCAAGATTTGATTAAGGGAACGACCATTTCGTCCTTTAGAGGGCCACCAAAGTGTCACTAGATAACAATCGTTTATTCCAACGTCCTTGTGTAGCTGACCTGACTTCTTGTGAGGTGATTACTAATCGATAAATTTGCATTTTTAATAAGTTAATCAGCTGGTGATAATAACCTTGGCTTGTCACCACACCAATAAGCTCAACGTAGGCGGTGACAAATCGTGTCATGGTTACAGCAAACGCCCTATTTTGCCATTGGTCAGCTAGAGGAGGTCATTCGCCAACTATGGTATAAGGTGTTCCAAGCAATAAAACCAATTAAATTGCATTTTTCAACTTTTTATATGGTCTGGCATCTGGTATGAAATTTGAGATTCCCAGAGACCTTTTGAAAGACTAGGATTGGGCATTATTTTAGGCCCATTACCAACTACAGTGAAACCTGCATGCGAATAAGAGCCCTCCATAATCCATATATAGCGTACTACCTGCGAATAGCGCACCCTCGCAGTCGACCCGGATCGATATTGTAGAACAAACTACCTCCATATAGCGTATTCCCTGCGAAACGCGACTTGCGCAACTGGTTTCTTGATACAAAATCACGGTTTTACCTGCGAAGAGCGTACGCCAAAGCATGCTATAATGAAATTTCACCCATTGGGAAATCCCAAAATGAGGGCGATAAATGTCAAATAAAATACATTAGCATAGTGAAT
>JAQGCC010002757.1:0-17317 GCA_034698905.1 Xestoiulus laeticollis | reverse complement strand
AAGCGACTTGTAAGTGTGGACAAAAAAAAGACATGTCTTGTGTCTCAAAAAGAGACACTTCAGTTTAGAGTGTAGATCCCAAGTAGAGACTGGCACGTTGTATGCTTTTAGAAGGGATATTCTTTTACACACGATGAAATTTAGACTGGTTCTACTGGAGTATATATGGATTCTGGTGGGAAATATCATAATTGCATTTAAATATTCTTACCTTAAATCACTAACGGCTATTTCAAGCAAGATTTGCAGCCGAGTACACTGTAGTGCAATAGTGATAAAAGGGAAAATCCCTTGATGAGTTCAAAGTGTATCATCTCTTGACTTCAATGTTAACTAACAACTAATGCACATGCATTGTATCCATGCATGTACGTTGAGTTCCTATTATTTTATATCAAAATAAATCATTCTTCCCTGGCAATTCCAGGTTTTTCATGTCATTGGGAAACCCTGTTTATAATCGATCATATTTTTCACTAAATTAGCAGCCTCAAAAGCACTTGACCTATGCTATGGATTTTCCAGAGTGCAAGATTAATTTAAGCGTACTGAAAGTCAACCTATATATGATTATTGCAAATCATTAATTCTAAAATTAGATTGTCTAGGGAACAAAAGCCCATTGCCATGGCAAGCGTATGCTCAAGATGACAAGTGTTGAATACGATTAAACTCTTAATACTGCACAAACTGCTAATGATTTCAAAAAAATTTAAAGTTTTTCTTGAATTTGCCACTTTTTCTTATCAGATATTTTAACACTACAATTATCACTCCTTGACAGACCCTGTATGCAGAGTCTGTCAAGGCACGTCTTGGAAGTACCAGATGATAACAGTTTGGTAATTCAATAACGACCTCTAACCCATTTTACCAAAAAGCTTGCTTCTGAAAACCTCAACTAACTAGACATATATAGCAATACCGAAACGGCTTTATGGTAAAAGCACAAAATGGCGTCATGTTCAAGTGCACTCAAGTCTGAAAAACAGTCTTAAAAATCCACATTGCAGAGTTGCAAGTTGTCAGATATTTCCTCCATCCCAGGCATATGTCGAAGCAAATGGCCTCAACAGTCTCCGTTCTACTCAGGGTCCCCTCTTTTTTTAGTAAATTCAGTGTCATCTGCAGAGAGATAAATCATCTTTTTTTTTCCTTATTTTCTTTCCCCTCGGTTCCCAACTGATTTCGTTTTCTAACCAAAAAATTCCCGGGACCAGAAATTTGAATTGCGGGGATGAATCCCTCTCGCAAGGGTGAAAAATTGTTCCGCAGATGCGATTGAGATTCATGAAAAGTTGAAGATTTCGCGCATGAAATATGCATCGGAGGAGGCGTTCGCATCCAAAAAAAACACGTCGATAAGAGACGGAAATTCAAATTTAACAACATTTCAGAAATTAAATGCCAAATTTAAACTGCATGGGGAAAAGTGCAATGAAAATGGAGTGGTGGGGTTTGATAGACTCGATATAAGGTGGGATACACCAGAGGAGGACTCCACATGTGACTTATGCAGCCACGTGTCCAAGCCACGATGCCATTGAAAATACATTTCCAGTTAATGGACATTTCCTTTGTTACTTTAGTTACGAATTGTTATAGTTATATATGAGCGATTAGATGATTTTGAATAGCTTAATGAACTTTAACTTAACATGTACTTAATGTACATGTAGGCCTACCTTATAACATTGTCGCAATCAATTTGACATACAGTGAAAGTATACTAAAGGTGCCCACCCAAAAATGCCCAAATTCGGTCGCTGTATATACAGGTCGGCACTATATACATGGAATTTTTATAAAGGAAAAAAATACATGTATACCCTATGCATTAAAACCATGCAATTCCTGGAAAGTGCATGATCCCTACACAGAGGTGGTCAGTTTAACAGATTTTACAGTATTTTATATTGCAGATTATGGATATTTTGTTAGTTGACAAGCCCTATGTCATTTTAGTCACAAATTATTATACTGCAGTAGTTTCCAAAATGATTATGTAACCAAATGCAACAAACCCAATTAAGCCTATAATTTTTCCTTATACAGGTTAGATTGCGTCTAATTACAATTTTATGCCTAGTGTTATGTAAAATAAAGGAGATACTTGTTTATTATAACATGTTTTTAATAACATGGTGTGCATGGGTCCCCAATTTCTGTCTTTACTTCAGCCACAATTCCTCTTGGAAGTAGAATTCACAACTTCAACATCGCTTAAAGCAATTTAAAATTGTAAGACATTTGATTAATTAAAAACATGTGCAACTACTGTATTTCAAGTTCTTGTTTATAGCAACCCATCTTGTATAGCAAAATTCAATGATACACATAACTTTTAACTAAAAAGTTCAATCATGTCTCCATCGCAATCTCTGAATGCCCTGTAGCTTCAAGCCTGTAATAGGTCGATATGGCATAGCATTCACTGAGATGATTCCAAGAGCCTAGGGAATATTCCTGAGACGAATCAATGTTGTTTAAATACATTACAGATCGGTCGATGTTCAATTCCCCCAGCACGAATAAAGGGCACCAAACGTGCAATTTATTAGCCAATAGGTACATTGCACCAATGATATTGCCATCTGAAATATTAAATTTTCCATTACGTTCGAGTGTTTGAATGTGGGAAGAAATTCTTGAAAAAAAAAATAAAATACGAGGGTGAGGCCGAGCCATGCAGTCAACGATAACCAAAATAAAAATCACGCTATAAGGGAGTAAAAGTAAAATGGATAGGGGTGAGGAGGAAGAACTTAGTTCATGAACTCTTAACTCTGTTTCCCATTACAAACCGAAATGCGTTAAAATATCATCGTTTTTCTCCCAAAAATTTTACGACTTTTTGGCCTCTTATTTTTCTCAGGAAAACACGGCGTTATTATCAACCGAGAGTGGAGATGTGCAGCTGAAGGGGCCACAACATCCAATAAAACTGCTCTCATTTCACTCCCATAAAGCTAAATCCTAGACGGAGGACCATGCATGCATCCTCCCCCAAAAATGAAAATGAAGGCATGCATTTTTAAGTTATAGGTGACGAGTGCTCGGGTGTCCTACACGCTATATATGCCATTAGCGAGACGTTCATAACTGCCAAAAATCGTGCAGGAAATATACATTAAGGGTCCGAGAAACACTTGTTCCCATTCATCTCACGCATATTGGTGACATAATCGCCAAAAACGGACATCGTGCTGGATTAACTGTTGGAAAGTAATAACATATAGTGGAATTCATCATCCTTATACATGTACGATGTACGGAGCAGGATATGCCTGACCATGAACAAGTGATGGGAAAAAAAAGATTGCAATCCTGGATACATCAAAACAACAAACTCTGGATTTCGTCCGCATTTCCAAAAACAATAAACTGGCTGTCATAGTGCCATTAATCCGTTTATAACGAGCAGAGGTGCATTGTGAATTCGTCGTTGATTTACTGCTGCAGATTGTGAATGGTTAATTAATGGCATTGCGTGGTAATGTTTACAGTCCATTTCCGGGTTAATGTATAAACTCGTGGTATAAGCTTATCATTTTCTGGGCAAGTCACCACGAG
The DNA here is from genome assembly GCA_034698905.1 of Xestoiulus laeticollis. NCBI lineage: Eukaryota > Metazoa > Arthropoda > Diplopoda > Julida > Julidae > Xestoiulus > Xestoiulus laeticollis. The sequence continues at coordinate 13,744 of JAQGCC010002757.1, read as the reverse complement.
GGCATCTTGTTGGGTTCCAGTTGAAACACCTCACTCGGCTCACTATTATAAGCCCCGGGCCACACTAGGCTGTTTCCGCGCGTTTGGCTAGCCTCAAACACAGCATCGAATTTAATTTAAATTTCTAGAATTATGAAATTTTGCACATCAATATATCGTGCTAAAATTCTTTTTTTAATTAAAAGCCTTGCTTGAGGCTAGCCAAACGCGCGGAAACAGCCTAATCTGGCCTGGGGCTTAATCATTCAATCGGTTGTAGCGATGGGGGATATGTACAAAAGGCAGGGAAGTAATCAACGTGAGCTTATATATAGGGATTGAGCAGGTTTCCTTAAATCTTGACGACATTGGTAGTATTGTTCTTTTTTGCCAATGCGCATGCGTGGAGAAGAAGATTTGTGTCTGAGGGGAGACGACAATTTCATTAATTTAAAGTGATACAACGTCTTTGAGGAGCGTAACGACTTTAAAAGCGCATAACTTATTGATGCGCATGCGTATTGAGTGTGTTTATCGTTCTGGTTAAGATTAAGGGAAACCTGCTCAATCCCTCTAATGTCTCGCACTTTAACCCTACTAACAATGGGCATGTACGTTAAAAATGGGAAAACTGGAGCAATTAAGCGCTTCATGGCAGACATGAACGAGGTTTCAAGAAAAAGTCAGCAATGTATGTAAATCGTAGATGTTACTGGTAAAATTCCTAAGTTAGAAATGTACAAAGAATTGAAAATGGAAAACATTTAAATGTGATAGACAAACTACTCTATAGCATGACCGATGTCTAACCCTTGACACCTGCCTATTATCAGACATATCCATAAATGTGATTAGCTTTTACCATTGGAATGCAACTGATAGAATGACAGAAACTCACAAACGAGCTAAGCTGACATCGTCTTGATACGTCAAACGTATTGATTCAGTTCGTGTGGATTTTCAATGACTCCAGACGTCAAATGCAAGTCATTGCATCTGGAGAGGCATTAATAATGAACTGGCAAGCGCACCTAATGTGCACATAGTTCGTGCAAATATTAAAGCATCCAATATCTCATTAGCATTTGAATACAGATAGATGGTATGAAATGCATTAGAAGAAGTGTCAAACTAGCATTTGCACTAACGAGTTCAACCTAATATAGCGTGATGGAGTTGCAAGCAGTGTAAGATACAGCGTATTAAAAGATCAGCTAGATGATAAGATCGAAGGAAAAACAATCATGCATTCCAACATTTTTTTAACCACTCATTGGGGAAATTTCGAAAAAAAAAATATTAAAGTTATACAGGGTTCCCCAGAATATTAGATTTTCATCTGAAATACATGTATGTGAAAAAGCACTTTCATCCACATAGTTTGTCAATGGTACAACTTGGTGCCCTACCTGCAATTTCCAAGGAGGCATTTTTGCTGGACGTTTTGCCCCCTTCGTTCCTGGCCACGCACCAATAAGTCCCTGCATCTTGCTCCTTCTTGCCCTGCACAACCCGCAGGAAGAAAAGGGAACCACTGGGCAATAAGACCCTGTGAGATTTCGGATCTGCTGGAGAAGTCCGCACTAAATCTCCATCTTTGTACCACTCGATGTGAATTGGCTCCTTGCCTTCTGCTTTGCAATTCAAAGTAGCCGGTTCATTACGTGGAACTACGATATCTGAAGGATGTTCACTTATTTTTGGTGGACGCAAGGATTGAGCTAAAAAGAAAAAGAAAAAAAAAATTGATCAGACATTGAACGGCATATAACATACAACAATGGTAAAGACTAAGCAATATGCATTGTATTTGAACAAGTTTTCTTCTGAATCTGAATTAAATGCGCAAAATAGTTCATCCTTGGCAGATAAAAGGTTATATTTCAATCAACAACAGTTTCCTTCACTAAACCCAAATTTATACAATCCTAATAAGGTATTTATTACACTGAAAGGTTTAAAATATTACATTTGAGGGTCAGTGCCATTCCATCATCCTGCCATGAGGATTAACCTTTTTTTTCTCACCTTAAAATTTGACCTGAATTTTCAAAACTTATCAATACGAGAGGTGCATGAACAGTTGAACTCTTAATAATTATCCCCAATCAAGCTCTAATTGTAATCGATGTTTTTTTAATGATTTGACTCAACTCAATACATATCCTAATGTCCTGTCAAATGTAAATATTATTAGCCTATAGTATTTCAAAGAATTACAGTACATACATTATACAATTGCAACAGTATCTACATGCACATGTACATACGGTATATTGAAAATTTTGCATAGGTATAAACAATGTTTTGAACACAGACCAGTTTCTAAATGTCCACACGTATCTAAATTACATACAGTACATGTACATTATATTCTTTTTTTTTAATTAACATCCACTACGTTACAAATGACCTGCATATAGGGGCAAACAAGTATGTATAGTACATGTAAGCCTACATGTATGCATAACGAAATATTGTATGACATGTTTTCGACATAATGTACATGTATCCTAAATGGCTAATCCCCTTCAGGTTTCTTTGCATATGACGTTATTAAATCGGATTACAGCTTTACAGGTAGGCTAAAAATTAATATAAAATGTCTGAATACAACATGTAGGTCGGGAATATATGCAAATTTAGTTTTCAGCCAATAAAAACACAAAATACATATACAAGCTACGGCGCTCTTATAATGATGCCTTCGACAGCCTGGCCTGGAGCAATTCAGGCCCTAAATTAGTTTTAAAATAAACACCAAAGGTTTCATTTGAAATCTGTAGTTTAACCGGAAGTGCCGGACGGGTTGTAACAACATCATCGCGTGCGTGTCAGTCACGGCGCTCTTTACCTCGGTGTTTCACGCACAATGCATACATAATTGGAGTTATTAATTACGCCATGAAATGCTTGAGAGAAAACCACATGTTGTCGTTCCCTGCAAAGGCCATTTGTAAAAAGCTGCGAAAGGTCAGCAGGGGGTCACCCAATGGCGCCACATTAACGCCTGGCCATGACACGTGGCCAGTTCCAAGACGACCTCCATTTGAACGTCAACCGCCTCGTTTCAATGACCACTCAACCGTGACCAAACCGAGAGCATGATCAGACGTCATTTAAGGTGAAGGGAAAAATCACCCAGTTTTGACACATTCAGTCAAAAATATTGCGTGCTAATAGGACCGACCATGCAACCCCATACTGCACCAGTTTTTTTTTTTATTGTTTCCGGTACATGTTTTGGATCACACCGAAATTGTTCGCTCGAATTATGCTATAGCGAAGCAGAACATATGGCATGCATTTCAAAGTGATGCTTAATGAAGGACGTATTAAGAGTTGGGGAAAAAAATCATCCAGTGACAATTTGTCACTCAAGATTGCCAGCAGATATAATTGTAGGCATGCTGAATGTCGGTCTTAATACGTTCACATCATTAAGTGTAAAAAAAAAACATCTCTAAACTTATCTGCTCTATATAGGCGCAAATTTTGCTATTAATTGTACAACAAAATACATGTATCTTGTTATGATAGCATGAGAGAAGAACCAGAACTATTCCAACTATCAGCTAAAAACTCATATCTTATACAGTAATTTACTGATAAAAGCAACGAAAAATGCATTGAAATAACAGTATAAGACGAACAAAAGCATACATGTATATAGTTTTACATAAGAAACAATAGCCCTAGTCACGAATTCTATCTTGTCTTAGACGAGATTTCAATGGTATATGCTATATTTAAGCATAATGCACTATGTTTTGACGTGGTTGAAATTTAAAACATGAATGCCGCAGTCATATCACGTGTTCAGTGGTCATATTGTAACGGCGCTTCATTCAAGATGCATTGCCTCTACTTTCATTTCTGCTTTCCAAAAAATTGTGTCTTTGTTCTCTTGATATTTGGCTTGGTCACGAACATTCTGAGCCGAGCGTGATTTGTACCATATTGCAAACAAAAAACTAGACCATAAAATATAGGTTCACACACGATTAAGATGTAAATAATCGCAGTTTGTTTGATTTAGATGTAATTTCCAAACAGTTTGAAAAAAAAAACAATTGAAAAGTTGAACGATTTTTGGCAAATCCAAAAAAAGCTCATTGAGTTTTTGCCCATAAAATAAGATTTAGCCCCAATCGAAGTAGCAGCAGCACAAGAATGAAAAAAGCAATTGTAAATAAAAGGTGCTTAAAAACGCTTTTACGACTCTTTGTTCGTGATTTCCACCTATGTAAACGTGACGTCATAATCGTAAAATCTGCCATCTTAAATCACTTCTCATTGGTCATAATAAGAAGAGAAAATAACAACAGCAGACACGCGGTAAAAAGAAAAAGAAAATGCGAAAAATCTCATGTAATTAGGTCATTTAGAAGAAATACGATGCCCTAAGCAAAAACAAAAAAAAGCCTGATCTTGTCAAGGGTCAACTCTCATTTCCATAAACAATGATGGCACAATGTTATCGCATGGAAAAATCAACGCAATTGCATGTACTCAAACAGAACCGCCTTTGCCATATTTAAGTCTTGTAGGGATGGCAGGTGGGCTTAACCTTTTGGTCAGCTGGTTTAGGACTTTGAAACAACAGATTGGCTAAATAGGCCTACACAACTAATCTCGTTGTCACAACAACCCACGTTAAAAAAAAACCTATAAGACCAGACAGACAATGGGGAATCTCTATACTGCAGTGTTATCTTCAGTCATTGATGCTCTCGTGCGAGTCACCTGCCCCATGTAATGACTGCAAACGAGTTGTAATTAACTACATCACTTAGGTAATAAAAGCCATTAAGAGAAAAAAATAACGATTTGATAAGGATGGGGCATTTACAGAATTGTCAATTTCGTACATGACAGTTCACCATGGTTGCACAAGAGTGCCGCATACCATGCGTGCTATTCTGAGTGGCAACTCAAAGCATGCGTGATAAAAAAATACAGTCACGAAAATAGTCCTTTTTCGGGACAAATTTGACAACAATTTGATGATAATTAGCACGCACATTTGAATTTCGTGAAATTCTTAACCCACTTCTGTCAAAGTTTCATTGAAATGCTGTCAGATGTTACATGTCCATAAAAAACATTGAATTCAAGATGAGGAAGGATACTTTTTCAGAATCAACTTTATCAATACATGTACTTTTTTAATTTATTGAACATCAGGTTTGAGTTGATAAGCTAATGAGTTAATTAACAACTCGATAAAGAGTTGATAAGTTAATTGATGTAAGAGTTATTGAGCACCAATTGAATATAATTGACCTAACATCCTCATGTGACATTTGCAATAACAAACTGTACAGCAGCATGTAGGCTAGGTAGAAATTCGGTATGGTACCTAACATACCGTTTCAATATGACATTTGCACAAAAAAAAAACATGGGCAGCAATTCAGTACAGTACCTAACATTGTTCAACCTACATTTTTTTCATAGAAAACGGTAATGGTCTCCATGGCACCTGCCTATACAGGAGGGGTACGTGGGCGCATGAACATCCTGAGAAAAGTGGATTTTTTGTACAGTCCTTCATTGAGTTTTTCAAAGTAATTTCGAGAAAAACAGAATCCACACTGACAACCTATTATTATTTTCGATAGAAATGTCAAAAAACCTCTGCTTTTCTAAAATGAAGATATCAAGGGCGGAGTCTTATGGGGCTGCCAAAAAGACAGGTTGATAAAATTGGTGCAAACAGGAAAAAACAAATTCGGTATCTCGAATTATTTCGGACACCCTGTAGTTAAAAATGAAAGTGCGGGTTTGGTAAAACCTTCTACCAGCAGTCAGTCCCATTTAAATTTATCTCTAGCCTTAATTAGAAGATACGAGCGATTAAATGTTCGTCTGACCGAGGGTCAGGCTTAAATCTATCCAAGTGCAATAGTCAAATTGAAGACGATGGATGGGACACGCTTAGTCACACAACATATTCAGCGATAAAACAAAGGAGGCATTATTTCATCAAATGCACTTTCAAGAAGATTTAGTCAAGACTTGCAGTATCTGCATGCCTTTGTTAAATTTATATCGACCTAAGATGCATTACATTGGTAAAAGCCACTTTTCTGCTTTTCCATTACAAATTCAATCCAATTCAATTTACTACTCTACAGTCAACATGCCATTTCTGGTGATGCAAGATTTGGGAAGGGGTGATAGTGCATTTTTATGAAACGTACATGTACGCAGTTCTGCCAATTAGGCGGCCATATTGGGAGTAAAAGTGAGTATAAAATAAAAGAGTATGGTGAAGGGTTAATATCTCTGGGATCGTGTACCCCTTTGTGTTTTTTCTTGATTGATGAATAGTACTAGTTGAAAATTTGGGAGTAATCAGGTAAGTGGATCAAAAGTTGTTGCGTCACAAACTCAACCACATATCCGCACACATACGTTTCTTTTTTATATATGTATACAGATTGCAATATTGAAGCATCAAAGTGTCCCTATAGTCAGCCAACTTTAAAACAACAACAAAAAAAAGACGAATTCAGATTCCATTTCAAATATATTTCAACTTGCAACTTGTGATTTCAATTCCAGGCACGTCAGTGAATCTCGTTTTCTCCCGAGTCATTCGTATGCATTTGTGTACGAGCTTTTATTATGAACAGCTAAGGAATACTTCCCAAGAGAGCAGTTAACTGTTCGGAGAACCCTCCAGTTAGTTATGTTCTAGTAATGTACTACAAGCCTTTCAACAGTGGCAAAGAAATGGAAATTTTCTATGTAAAAGCAAAACGTGGGGTTTTAAAACCTTGTTTTCTTCGTTGTTTGCCTGCATTAAATCCATGCAAGGACCTAAAAAGCCCATTTGCGTGATTACTTTACGACGCTTCCGAGTCGACATGTCGTGCCAAATAGGATTTCTCGTAAAATGGAAAACATAACATTCCATAAGGAGAAATGGGCTTCAGGGAAAACTTGTGATTGGAAAAAAAAGCTGCATGATTATGGCGAATTTACATTCAGTATTAATATGCTTGTGTAATAATTTAGTTTTAAAAGTTACCATAAAGATGTACTCATTTATACCTACATTATAATTGAGGAAACAGAATTTACAATAAACAAAATTAGATTTCCACAGCTCATAAAACTTGGAATTCTTACAGGAGGTTATAATTAAGTGGCGCCAAATTTGACTAATGACATTTACGCCTCGGGTATCAATGCTTGTAAAAGTACCGGTTATAAGTCATTTTAGCAGTTCATAATAGGTGATCATTAATCAAACTTTTACTCCATAATAATAATAACAATAATAATAGCAATAACAATAAAAATGTTTTCTTGTTATTTTTTTGTATGAATGGCATTCAACTTGTCGGATTTAGAACCAGATTTAGATGGTCATCAAAACATGCTATTAATGTACAACCATGATGATAACAATAGCTTTTAACGACTAATGAAAACATCTGGGCATAATTAGGTCGGGATATAATGGGCAATAGCAGGTAACGCCATACAGTATTAAAACAGCCAATTTATGAATATAAAGCAACAATTCTACTTATTTTTGTATACAGAAAACGATTTCACCAAAACACTTGTGCAAAAATAAATAATTTCTAGGTAACGAAATCAAATTTTTTCTTCGACAAAAAATAAATCTAACAAATTGCTGTTATGCTGAGTGTTATGCTTATCATAACGGCGCTTCATTTACATCACGTGTACAGTGGCTATGCATAAGGTAACGGCGCTTCATTTAAATATTATAGCAATATACATGTACATGATACATTGCTTTCATTTCCATTTGGTTTGCAAAAATATGTTTTATAACCTTGATTTGGAGAAGTCACGCATTTCATTCACTTGGAGCGGATGTGAAATTTACCAAGAATGTCCGATTTTTATTTCGTTTAAGACAAATCAGAATACGGGACCAGACTAAAAAGTTTCGCAAATTGAGATGAGTGAAATCGATGAACATCTTTATATACATTTTCGAATGTTACATTAGTTACGATTTTAAGCTGTCGGCTAACAAATTCAGATGTTCATGCCAATCCAAGCTTTGCCTTTATGCACACAATTACTGCAAATCTGCTCCATCACCAAGTCTGCATGAGTAAGACCCCAGATTGTAAGTTAACAGAAGGCGATGGTTTTGACAAAAAAAAAAATGCTTAAAAAACGTTCTCCTTGGAACATAACAAGCACAGAATCTCCCTCTGTGGCGGTATTAAAAAATAAAGCTAGTATATTTTTAGTAAAGCCTACTTAAAGCCAGAGAGCGAAACTGAAATATTGGACATCGCGTGAACCCAGGCCGTGACCAAAAACTAATTCCAAATCCAAGGATGAGAACATGAGACTAACTACCCGTTCTATTTGACTACTATTTTTTGCTCACGTTGTTTTGCATGAACGCTTGGTTAGGCGTCTGGCAAATGACTACTTTATTAAATTGTCAGGAGGATGTCTCATAACGCCCCCTGGGAGTGTGGCAAGGACCATGCGGCGCCTTTCTATAATCATGTGAAGACAACGGGTCATTGACAGAACACACGATGACAAAACCACATGAAAATATATTAAATTAAGACTTATATGTTTATCTAAGCCTAAGACAAAGGATTTGACGGTTCTTGCACAAATACATATGCAGAGATTTTTTTTAATCGTTTGGGAGCAAGGGGATAAGAATGCCCATTGGTACTACAGAAATGAACTTTTCAACTTTTCCCTGGCCATCAAGACGACTGAATTTTTTTTTTAAATTGTACAATGTGCTTAACAACTCTTTATCCTTTTGCTCCCTAACGATTAAAAAAATTCCCTTGTCATATCTGAATTTAATTCAAAGTACTTAATCCGGAGATTAGCGAATATAGAGGTAGTATTTGTACGTGTTTTTGTACGTAAAATGATGTGAGGTCGAGTTAAAAGGGGAATTTCCTTATTTTTATACAAGGTATACGTGTAGAGATTCGTGAGTTTTGTGATAACTAATATTTGGCTATTATAGTACATGTATTCGTGTTCAATTTCCTTGACAAGACCAAAATCAATCACTATTCCCTGACAACTCCAGGTTTTCCATGTCTATTTAACTTCCCTGACATTCCCTTTCCAGGTTTTCCAGGTTTATCCAACTTCCCTGCCAATGTCAGGTTTCCCAGCTAGGTTTATAAACCAACTTCCCTGACAATTCCAGGTTTTCAATGACAATTTACAGCTTTGCTCAACTTTTCCTGAAAATTCCAGGTTTTCCCTGACAAAATTTACAGGTTCGCTCAACTTCCCCGACAATTCCAGGTTTTCCCTGACAAAATTTACAGGTTTGCTCAACTTCCCTAGCAATTGACTTTCCAGGTCTATTCAATTCCCCTGACAATTCCAATACTATTCAACTTCCCTGACAGTTCCTGGTTTTCCAGCTTTGTGCGATTTCTGCATATATAATTTCCATGTCAAAAGATGAATGCTCGTGGCACGTGTGCAAGACATGTCATCCTGCCAATGGACACGGAACCCCACCGGGAAGTGAATGGATTTCGAGCACTATAGGGTCAACATGGGATCAACAACTGGAGCAAAACGAGTTCCTGGACAGGTTAGCCATGTCAGTCTGTTTCCCAACACGAGTATATCGGGCAAATCAGGAATCGTGACGATTGCAACAACGAGATGATTTTGAACATGTCAGAAGCAGCGGAAGCCCCTGCAGGAGCTCGCATTTCCAGAGGGAGATGTGACGGATGAGTACGTCGTCGACGTTGGAACACGTGTTACACCTTTCCGCCAGAGTGCACTTCCAGCATGCGAGACGCACCTGACAACGATCGAGGATCCAATCGAGAGCAATGGCAAAAAAAGCACAGAGCGCCTTATCTCTCCTTCTTGTCACATCCATGCACGCAGAAGAGATGCCTGATGGAGACATCTTCCTCCTATCGAAATCAAGTCATTTGCGACGAACGACAGAAATATACGTTAAGGAACACTTTTGGAAAAAAAAAAGTTCTTGCAAGATTTTCCAAAATCGGTATAGGGTTCATTCACTCGCTGAGAAGCTCGTAAGACAAATTCCATACTGAATGTGCTGAATGAAGAAATCAGTTGAGACGTAAGAGGGATTATGCAGGTTTCCTTTAATCTTGACGACATTGGCAGCACTGTTTTTCTTTTTTACCAAATGCGCATGCGTGAGGACGACGTTAATGAGTTTGAAGCGTCCTACAAGAATGAAATTTAAATGAAGCGCCGTTGTGATATGACCACAGAACACGTGATGCAAATGAAGCGCCGTTACGTTATGAGTGAGGGCATTTAGCTTCTAAATTTCAGCCACATCAAAATATAGAGTCGCATGCTTGAGAATTAATCCGCTGAAATAACGAATTTAAACCAATCTCCGATTTTTATTTCGTACAAGACAACATAAAAATATACCCATAAAACAACGTTCATTTTTTATGTAATAAGAAAAGGTAAGCATTTCCTTATTTTTGTTTTCAACTCCACGGTCACAAGGTTAAAAATTTATCTTTCCGTTAGCAATACATTTCTGCAAGTGACAGCACCATCATGACAGCACAAACCCCATGGAGGCGTTAAACAAGCATTTAATCAGAGTTTAGAAATAACGATATATCTCATTAACTTATCACTGGTAGTCATTACCCTCAGTTTGAAATATGAATCCTCTCAGATCCAGGATATGTTATTGCCAATAACAAAAAAAAAACATGCTTTCACCTCCCAGACATATTTCTGTTAAGTGGGATTTGAACCAGCAGCAGCCCCCATATTCAGTGCCATGCAACATGGTACCATGTCCATTCTGTTTGATTTATAACAGCCTGGACCAAACGCTGACCCAAACTTAACTGCTTTGATGTATTAACTCCCATCTAAACTGCATGGAGAAATTGTATTTTACAAGTTTCCCATGCGTGCAACGAGTTATTAACAAATAACGGTCATGGGTCTATTACTTAATCGCATGTAACCCTGCAGTGAAGGGCCATTTTGCTAAATTCAGCCTACAGTGGCCATTTGTGTCATTTTAAGTTTCAATGGTGACCCATTAACAGTTATTAAACCTTATCTGGAAATATTATGCATAGACCTAACCTAACATTACCTAAGCAGACCTAAACTGCCCTAACCAAATTGTCGAAATTGGATGATGGGTGTGAAAATATGTGCGTAAATATCAGTGCACGTGAGAAAATAACCTGTCAGCCTTTTAAATCCATTCTTTGTTATTCTCAGACTGCATTGTTAGATAAAGTCGTTATAGAATTACGTAAAATCACGCCCAAAAAATGCACGTGTTAATGGGGGCCATTTTAAAGGGCGGTTAGAAGGCAGATGGCGCCACTGTAAGACTTCCATGGTTCCATTAGCAACGCCCCATACATCGTAAAATGTTCCTAATCATAATAAACTGGGTATATAAATATGTAAAAACTGCCGCCCGAATGTCAGAGGACCGCAGCATGTCGTCTGCCCATTTATTTTGAAAATTCCACGACGCCATTACCATGGCTAATATTTCACGAAAGCACTGGTGGAAAGTGATTAAAGTCACCAGGTAAATCCCAACCGTGCAGTTTAACATCCTTTTAATGGGTAATTACTTGCCTCCCGAAAATTGACGTTATGCACTTTGTCAAATTTTAGGTCCCCAGTCAACTTTTATGTGACCAAAACGCGAGATCTGCAATGTACACACATGCTATAGTAGGCTTACATCTGAAAACAGTTGAGCTAATAAATTGCAGCCTTGTCATATTGCTTTGCTTTTGGGAATATGGAATTACTCTTTTCCGATTTTACTTATTTTTCTCCAGAATTTTACAAAATATATTTATAGAAAGATAAGAAAATCTGAAATAAAGAGCCATCTATACGAATCCAACATGACAAAAACACAAAGGGCATATATCTTATTTCTGGGGTCCTATACTCGAGTATTTATAAAATATACGTTTCTGCACGAATGTCAGTATACAGATGGCGCCTCAAAAACATATCGTAAATCCTAACCAGGGAATCAGTCTATTCTCGATGGTCAAAACACTCCTGCAGTCCACCCAAGATGTCTAGAATTTCCCCCCAAAAAAACAGGACCTAAAAACGCGTTTGTTTATATTTTTGGTTGTTTGGGGGGTTCCTAGATTGCCTCTCACTTTCAACATCGTTGATGGACGACTTCTGGGGTGCAGTCTGGCACAAAGACACTCTTAGCCCCGTCCCCTTTCAAACATTCACATATACAATAGGTGAGTATATGCCATTTTTTAAGTTAAACGTTTGTCCAAATGGTCGAAAGAGGGTGCTATTTTTTATGACGTGTTAATTATCACTTTTTTTGCATTCTATGAAAATATGTTCCGTGATAACAACCTACAAAACATAACAGGAAGCCCTCGCGATAAGGCGTGTCCAACAAAAAAAAAAAACTCTGGGTTTCTTCAGTGATTTTCAAGCAGGGTCTGTAAAGTTCCAAACGACCTGAAAGTAGCACTTATTTATCGTTAACATCATAAGTATTACATTTTCCAAAAATGGAATATTCGTTTGCGAATTGGGTGTCTTTTTGAGGCCATTTTGAATTTCCAAACATTGCATTTTGGGTTGATTTTAATTTTGAAAAGCTATCTATTGCATTTGAAAACTATATAGCCATTGTATCTAACAATATATTTCAGCAGGAACAATCTAGTTAATTTACGTAAACGTTGTTTTGATAATAGAGGGATTGACACGCCTCCCTTAATGCTCCCTTAATGCTAACCACATTGACAGCACTGTATGTTTTTCCAATGCATTCTCGTTAAGGTGAATCAGTTGACGGGGCATTAAGGGAGGCGTGCTCAATCCCTCTATTAGCACTTTAAAATTCTCCGAGTTGGCGCCATTTTGAATCTCGAAAAATGGCGGCCAGAATCACAATGGGATTGGTACAAACTAATCACGTGAGTGTCTAGCCTCCAACGAAATGCCCATTCCATAGTATAAAAGTGAAGGGACCACGCCACCACGTATATTCATGAAAAAAGGGGGAGGGGAACCCAATTTCGTGTTTTACCGATTTCGACATGAAATCTGTAATGTTGCGGCGCTCCCCTCAAGAGGCTTGTTTTCGATGCAGAGTAAATACACAGAATCCGTCTGCTATCGAGCTGTTAACACGCGGGGGACTAATTCAAAGGCCCGCGTTCTCGTTATTGGTTTTCTCTCCAAAAAATCAATAAACAGAATACGTCATTACGGTATCAACGTGCCGTACGGGTGGCCAATTTAACACGCGTTTCGGGTGTACATTGGACAATTTCACATTTTCTAGTTTGGCTTCTGCATGCAGCAGTTTTGTAAGGCGAGAGCATACGTGTCTTTCATAATGGTCATGTCTGTTTATATACTTATCACGATTTCAACAGAAGATGCATGTTAACAGTTCCTAAATCAGTGACCGCCCTGTCTTATTTCGTGGAATAAAGAACAAAAACCAATAATGTTATCAATTTCACAGAATGCATAATTTTAAAAGTGCATGCATATTAAGCTTGTCTATAGTGCAAAAAAAAGCATATATTCAAAGGCAATTTTTTGCTGCGAAATGCTAAAAGATGATAGAAATGAAAATATAGAGCATTAGTTCTAACAACTCAATTCTATATAATACATGTATATATTCTAACATCGCCTAATACTGTATATATGTAACATAGCAATGTAGCTAGGCTAATCACACATTAGGAACACGTTGTTT
>JAQGCC010002756.1:0-17320 GCA_034698905.1 Xestoiulus laeticollis | reverse complement strand
ATCAGTGCAGTCAGTGCAGGCCAAAGAAACACATTTACCTGCTCGGTGCTAACTGAGCAGGCCAAAGAAACAAACCTTACGTCTTAAAAGTATTAAAAATATCGTTTAGTAATCGCAACGTTATATTTGAATTCCTTGGAACTGATTTTTTTTCACAAACCAAAATCAGTTGAAAATCAGTTTGCTTCCGCAATAGAATTCATAATACAAATACGATTTTTTTTCTTGATTTTTTCCCCTATAGAACTCTAAACAAATATGTAATCTATTTTCTTCCATGTTGGTTTAATTATTGTTGATTTAAGAACGAAACCTGGGGTTCTTAATAAATGACAACATACATGTACATGAATTTAATAAAGAAAAACAAATAAAAACATCATTATTTGCATTTTCTTTGAATGAATTGCATTCATGCTAATGTTTTTATTTCAGTTCGTTCGAATATAATAAAATCAAAGTTCTTACAAAAAACATATTAGAAGGACCTTTTCTTCATACAGTGTAAGTATTTGTTTAATAATTTTTTTTATTTACATTATTTTGATTAATTGATGTAATCTTCTCGTACATTTATACATAATATGATTGGATTAGATTTGTCAGTATAATCTACTTTCTCTAATGTAATTAATTTCCAGGCTATATACAGCATAGATATGTTTATACGATAGTTTTTAATGCATTTACAAAGATTATAGTAGAAATTAAAGCGTTGTCATAACAATGTTTTAATAATGATAATTGTTCTAAAATCTAGGTTTATATGATCTTTTCAAGTCCTTAATTAAAACGGAAATGCCATCTCGCAAATAAATTCATCGTATACAAAATTTTGTTTCAATTTTGTTTGATGTGGTACATTGTTTAGTAAATAAATTAAAATTAAGTTGGTGGAATCTAATTAAAGTCATTTAAACTTGCAGCACTATTTCATTGATCAAATTTTTCGGTTCGTTTTAATAATGCTAACCGTAGTGTAAAAATTAAGGAAACTTGATGTAATTAATAAAAACTTATTAAAATTTTGCTGCATTTGAGATTTGAACAAATGAACTAGATTTTTTTTAAATTTCTTAATTTCGATACGACTGCAAGAATTTACCAAAACATAGGCATGGCGTAAATAAATGATCTTATCTTTCCTAATCTTTGCAATTCCGGAGTGTATAAATGTGTCAAGAATATGCCAAATTGAAATTATACCGTTAAGTTGTAATGGTGAATATGTTGTAAATTCTCCATATTAAAGCATACTCCATTTTGTAGGCGCTTAAGTCATAATCTGATTGAGATTATTCAACCTGATGCCATTCCTGAGTTGATAAACATTAAAGTCTGGTAGGTAGCACATATACAACTTTATATTTAACTTTTAAGCAATTTAAAAAGCTTCTCTTGGGTGAAGCGCAATTACAAATTGTTTCAATATGACAGAAATTTAATTAATGTAGCCAAAATTAAAACATAGTTTGCCCTTAGGGAGTATGTTCAACGCAGAATTGAAATGCTTATAAAATATGAGCACATTGTGTTTGAGTTTTGCCAGTAATACAAAATTATATAATAAAATCTGATTAGAGCATTGTAAAACGCATCATTTCCGGTTTATGGACAGTGTATTCGGCCTTTAAGCGAAAAATATTTTGACATTTATATGAATTTCCGCCTGAATGAAGTTATATTTTATTAAAAATAGTAATTAAAACGCATGTAATTATGGATAGATCCAGTGCTTCCGTCATGAAAGAATATTGCGTTTTTCGAACAGGTATTTGGATAATAATAGTTTAAGGAGCATTCCTGATGAAGTGGCAGAAAAACACGATTTTACATCTAGATTACAACAACCGGAAATGTAAGTTCAGTTTAATATAATATAATATACATGTATAATTTGTATTGAAGCTTGGAAAAATATTGAAAACTATTTTGAAATTAGTAGTCCAAATTTATCCTTAAGAGCCAAAATCAGGCTCATATCTGTCACCGGATAATTAAAACACATTTTTGAGTTAGCATATGCGAAAGACCTACATAGATGAAAACATAATTTTCATGTTTACTGATGACGAGAAATGGGTTAAGTGATTTTGGTAAAATGCAGCTCTTTGAACTTTTGTGATTATCATTTTCAAAATCCAATTGACATCGTTTTATGGTAAGAAAGCTACCTAATTTATGTATATACAGTAGTGTGCAGAAATATTCAGTTAATATGCAAGCATGGGTTCACTATAAATTAATACAATATAATATGTTTTAGTGTTGTACTAAGATTGTAACAAGTGTGATATTAATATGAACAGCACTAATCTTGTTTCCTTGATGGTAACAACTCCACCCAATTCTGAAAATGGGCAAGATGAAAGCTTTCATTGTGGAAAATGTTACTTGTATCACGTTTCATAACATTTTGTGAGATTTGTGGAGCATTACTGTTAAACATTATACGATACCTATGTATATAAAATATTGACATTTGCTTTTAATTCGTTATTTTTTTATATATTAATAATATTCTTTTTTTTTTCTCAAAGTATTCTTATGGGAAATCCTTTCATTTGTGATTGTCATATAATACGGATGTGGCTTCTATTAAAAGAGCGGCGGAATAAAAAGATATCATCACCTTATCACTTGACATGCAAATACCCAGGCGACAAAAATGTTTCAAAAATAGTGGATATTCCCTCGAGCAGTCTAATCTGTAATAATGGTAAGTTATAAATTAAAACCATGGAAACTTATGTAACCTACCATTATCTTAAACATTCTTAATTATTGTAATATAATATATTTTTCAGTGAATATTTTAAAATATAAGGGTTGTCGTTAATTTATAAGGTTGTTATATAAAGCGTTGCATACTAGACATGATAACTTTTCCCATCCTTTTGCACATTTCCCATCATTATGCTGTATTGTTCACATAATGTAGGTTTCCATTAAATGATAAAGTGGGTAGATGCTTGATTACTATTATTAGTGTCTAACATTAAATTAAGGGGTCTTGATGTTTTTCCTAGATAGCCTAATAATGGCCGAATCGTGCTATGGGAATGAAAACAAGACCTACAATTTGGAATCGTGTAAACATTTGCAAAAGGTGTTATGTACATCCGCAATTTCCAATAGTTCTTGCGTTTGTGGGTTCGAAAAAAATTGCTTCGGTAAGCAGAAATTACTTTTTTTTTGTACAATATGAAAATCGTACCCTTCTTCTTGGCTTTCGGTAATTTAGACATTAAAAATGATTAATCTGAATTGGTCGATTGCTTTTTTTAAATTTCATCTTAGAGCCACTTTCAATATATTTTGTCATTTTACAATTTTTATTCCAATTTCTTATCTAGTTTGCCCGGCCAAATATTATGGTATCCATAATTCCGTTCCTTACCGGTGCAGCCCTTGTCCAAATCTAAAAAGCGGGGGTTATGGAGCTCAATACTTCAATCAATGTCAATGTTTGCCAGGGTTTGAAGAAAAAGACCACGTATGCCGAGGTATGGTAACTATATTTAAATTGACTTAATGATGACTGATTTAGTTATTTAGATGCATGAAAGAGGCTTCAAAGAGCAATTCAATCATGCATTTTATGCAGCGAAATTAAGATTTTTGCCATTTTGAATATTACTCAGGAGAGCATCTTATATTTATATAATTTGTAGATTTTGGTATTTGAATAAGACGAGATCTTAAAAATAAACAAATTTAAATATTTTAAGTTAATACATAGTGTTAATTTGACGCAGAATGTCCGATGAACACCTCTAAAGTCGAACTTGGACCCCAGCCCTGCCGCCCTTGTAAGGAGCACTCCGAGATATGGCATTCAGCTACAAAGTGTAATTGCACAAAGGGTTATTTTGAGTCTCCCGATGGGACATGTCAAGGTAAACACCATCAGTATATTTAGTACGCAAATAACGTGTGCTAGAATGAAATAGTGCATTATACATGTACTGCGATGCAGATTAGCCCCTTGACTTCTGGCAATCACTGCATGCTTCAACGTTTCCATAGACAGCCCAATGCAAGGATCAGCATTAAGTCCTGTCAAGATTTCGATCCACTATTGCATCTGCGATGAAGGAATGAAATCCCTAAACATGTAATTGATCGGGCTTGTGTAGGCATGTTGTTAAGTGTAAAATTATACCATGACATTTTTCCACACCAGCAAAAAAAAAAAAACTTTGCGATAAATGCGATTGGTTTTTCGTCAGTGTCTCATCAAAATTGATCTACCTTCAGCAATTCCAGCCTTTTTTCTAAATTGAGCTTTATGCGAATTGAAATATTAAAAAAGGCTGCAGTTAAGTTCTGGAGATTAAATCTTAGGCGTTTGCCAATATGCAAATTACTTCGCAAAATCGAAATCATGAAATGTTTATCCCTTTCATTATTCTCCAAATTGAAATTTTATATCCCAGCGTGATAAGACACCTAAACTGTAGACTGTATCGATTTTACAATCATGACAACATCATTTGGTACTATTGTGCGACTTTTTTTTACAGTGGCTGTCACTGATACTTTTTTGAACATATCGAAAATTGGCTCTCAGATGGGAATGAATAATCCTATTGATGTTAATTCACGTGAGTCTATTACTTTCATTATTATTATTAATTATTATGGGGATAAGCTTTTGGTTGTTTTTGTATTATGACATTGTTTAAAATCTTTTCTAAGACCATGCAGGAATTGTTAAAAGTTGGGATGTTGCAACTTCTAAAAATCTTTATCTTTAATTATGAAAAACTCTTGAATTCTCTGGTTAAATTTCTTCATTCTTGTTTAGTTAATATAAACATGTTGTATTATAATGAGAAATTTCAGATAAAGGAAATCCATATTTCCCCTTTAGGAGTTATGTTTTCCACTTCTCTAAGCCTAGAAGAGGTTAAGGAATTCGAAAAGGGGATTTATGAATTCCCATTTATTTACCCAAAACTTCCTCCTGAATAAATACAATACCGATTATTTTGCGCATGCACGATTGCCATATTTGCGCATGTTTTCCGGAAAAATTCTACAATGTCACTTTTAAGATATTTTTCAATTCTAATGATGACGCCATAAATATTAATATAATCTATAAATCTGGTCCTGCATGGTTTTATTTCTGAACTTAATTCAGAGATCATTGTTTATACACACTTTAAGTTTGGTAACGGGCAATATAAACCAGGTTTTAAGAAGGATGTAGATATTTTATTAAGTTGTCAGGCTATTACTAGCATCATAATTAAACCTTATCTGTGAATATAAAATTTATTTTATTATTTTAATTTTGTGAGAATTTAATTATTCTCTCAAAATTGCGCTAAAATCCTAGAACGATTTAGAACGTTCCAAATGAGCTAGGACTAACTATATCAACTAAAAATTGATTCACTTTAATATAGAGAACTAATTCAAAAGTAATCAAAATATGCATCCCTAATTAATTGGTATTTTAGGAGCATTTAAAATCTTTATTAAATCAACTATCTTGTACATCGGCTTTAAGTTAATTGATTTGTCGGATTTTTTTTATTTGTAGAGGACACCATCGTTATAATAATAATTGCTATCAGTAGCGGATTCACTGTTTTCGTCATTATATTTTCTGTGCTTTTATATCGCCTCACCTCCAAAAACAAATTGAAACGGCATGAAAAGGTAAAACTACGATTAATTTATTCGTTGACAGTGTTCTACTTTATTCTCTCACTATGGGCTTATCAATTAAGCGTTTAACATCGATAAAGCTTGAACTTAAACTTTAAATTCATAGTTAGCAACATTGTTTTTATATCTAAAATGAGCTTCCCGAATATTTAAATGAACAAGTTTCAGGTTTCTGGTAAAATAGTAATTTCTGGACTTATATGCAAAAAAATGATATCTCGATATAGTGTACAGTCAAAAAGATTTTAATTGAAGACCATATTTTCAAAAACTTTGTCTTTTACGAAGCAATCTCATTGGACGAAAACACTATTATACAGTCGACTTTTGATATAACGAACGTCCGGGGATGGGACATTCGTTCTTTTTATCGAGCGTTCGTTACACTGAGAGGTCTGTTTTAAAAGCAATGAAATATATAAATCTTATGAGACAAAAGGATGTTCTTTGTATCTGACCAACGACATCGAATTGATGTTCGTTGTAAACGAAGTCATTGTGTATTGTGGTATAGTGTATAGGGACCAGACGAACCGTTCGTTATACAGAAAGTTAATTTTCCTGATATGCTAGTTGGCCTACATGAAAGGTGTGGACATTTTGGTTGGGACCAGCCCCTCTGTTCGTTATATCGAGAGCCGGCTGTATATTTATAGTCGGGTTTGATTCAATTAAGATTTATCCTCCAATTATACACGTATTAATCACGTATTATACAAGTATATTCATGTCATATCATAACTTAACTTATTATTCATAGTTATCTAACTGTTCTGGCTTTAGGAACATGAATTAGCGATGAGCAACATCCTGCGCAATATCAACATGCCTCATGCCACTGAAAATACTTACGTTAATTCTGACTCATTTAACGGCTTGATGGTGGACATTAATCAGGTTAAATTTGAGCAGCAATTAGGTCAAGGGGCATTTGGGTTGGTCCACAAGGCCTCCGTCACAGGACTGAAGAACACAACAGGAATTACAACAGTAGCAATAAAAACTCTTAAAGGTGGACGAACGCTAGTTAAATATTTAGTGCCAGATTTAAGATATGATTAATGGGTATTGACGCTAGTGTGGTTTTACTGTCAGATGGATATACAGAAGAGGACAAGAACGCTTTATGTACCGAATTGCAACAATTGCTCTATGTTGGCCATCACCCAAATATCGTTAATCTCTTGGGGTTTGTCAGCACTGATGGTAAGCACATCGGCTATTACTCAGATTGTCACTGGGGATCGAGGTTCACCATCATGTGGCTATAAAATTTAATGGTCTTTAAATCCTGGAAGTGATGTCTTCAGGATGTGATGGGTCGATTAACTGTAGCAGTTGATTTGCATGCTCTTTTTGATAAAAAAAAAATCTAGTAAGATTGTGTTTCTTACAGCATTTGAAGCCTATGGATCGTGATTTATTTAGTTTTTGTAATATTTTTTTAAAAAAACAATTCTTTCCAAAGTTCTTCTGTAAAACCTGTGATACTAAATTTTCAAAAGCAATTTTATCCATTTCATATAAAAATAAATTATTAAAAAAAATTGCCTCAATATTCATCGCGTGCTTGTGCATTCAGCTGGCTATTTTTTAAAAAATGCATTTCTTCCATTTATTTTTTAAATAAATGTTTTTTGAGAGGTTGTAGCATTATCGCTTGGCCGTTATCTTCTCCCATCAAAGGCATTTCGATTTCAAAAATCACTAATTTACAAAATAACTAGAAGAAATTCATTTTTAAAAAATAGCCAGCTGGGTGCACAAGCACGCGATGAATATTGAGGCAATTTTTTTAAATAATTTATTTTTATATGAAATGGATAAAATGGCTTTTGAAAATTTAGCATCACAGGTTTTACAGAAGAACATTACAAGTATAGAGCTTGCTTAAAAGGTTAATGAACCCTATAGTAATACATAGTGTACATGTGAAGCAGAATTACGATAGTTTTTCCTTAACGACTTAAATTTGATTTCTGAAATGCTATTTAATTAATAAAACAGCAAGGTTTAGTAGAAAAATTGCACAAGTTTATTTCGTTCTCAACTTTTCGGTAAAGACAATATGTATACATGCTGCACAAACATTTTATAATACATGCATAGGAAGCTAATTTAAAAAATAGTTAAGAATTTTTTTATACTAACAGCTGAAAGTATTCAGATATAAAATCTATAATAAATTCTGTGATAAAATCTAACCTTGCTTCTTCCAATTGGAAGTAATTATTTGAAGAATTAAAAGCATTTTTAAAATGCATGCATACATCCCATTTAAAAAAAAATAATAATTAAAATCTATTATTTTGGTTGTATATATTTCATTGAATTTACACATGGAACTTTTTCACCTCGATTAATTTGAAATATTCTTGTCTATAAACAGAAAGTTTGATGATTATAATAGAGTATGCTACTCATGGGGACCTGCTTTCCTATCTAAAGGGCAAAACGATGAGCCCACTATATGCCAGCTTGCAATTTTTTAACGAAACTTCATTATCAAGCTCATATTTGGATATGGAAAATTCGCCTTACATGCGGCCAAATTCGCCATCATCACAAAATGAAGGAAATAATAATTCCGTTAATATGAAAACTTTGCTCGCAATTGCATGGCAAGTAACTAAAGGAATGATTCATTTGGCAGAAATGAAGGTAAACACCTTCAGTTATATAAAGTACAGAAAAACCTAGTAAAGTGACCACCTCTGCATAGTGACCACTTTAAATAAATTGGTTTTAGCGCATACATGTATGTTTTCCTTCATAAAAATTCTCTGTATAATGACCAAAATACAGTGACCGACTTTGCCATTTTTGTTGGTGGTCACATTTAGCAGGTTTTAGGGTAAAAACAGCGTGGAGAATGGAATTGCACGGGGCATGACATGGCCTTGAAGTGCTCCATGCAATTCCATGCTCTACGTTGTTTCACCCTTACTGTGCATAGTTTACAAAAGTTTGAGTATTGCAAAAATGCCAATTTTCTTTGATTTTCAGTGCATTCATCGTGATTTGGCTGGAAGAAATGTTCTCCTGAGTTCCGGATTGGTGGCCAAAGTTTCAGATTTTGGTTTGGCCAGAGCAGTTTATGAATGCGGCTATTACTTCAAGGAATCTAAAGTAAGAACAAAACAGAAATTGCAGGATATACAATGATGACAGCATTTACAATGGTCATTTGCTGTTCAATAGGGTCGCTTGCCGTTTAAATGGTTAGCGCAGGAAGCCATTACAGAAGGGCAGTATACGTCAAAAAGTGATGTGTGGAGTTTTGGGATTTTGCTATGGGAAATTTTCACTTTAGGTGGTAACCCATACCCTGGTGTTCCCATCAGCAGCTTGGTGGATTTGCTGAAATCCGGATACAGAATGACGAAGCCCTCCAATTGTCCAGTTGATGTGTAAGTTTAACCATCCCTGGTCAAAAAACCTATAAAGAAATTTTAATGGTTTTTTTTGTAATTTTGCCCATTGGTTACTATATTGTTGACAGTAGGATCAAAGAAAAATCCTATTGTTTTCAATTGGCTTGAAAGCCAATATGTGTGATTCAGTGAATATTTATTATACTTATTGTCAATAGAATGATACAATCTAATAAGACCAATAGAATTTCTTTATTGTTCTCTATGAATTTTTGGACCAGGGATTAGCAATAATGCATATACATTTTGCCTGTTTTGTAGATATGAAATTATGCGAAGCTGTTGGCTTGAACGGCCAAGTGAAAGACCGGATTTCGAGCAACTGTCAAATTCGCTGGAAAAAATCTTGCAGAAAACGACAAATTCGGCAAGAACAATTTGTATTCCAACTTGATTCAACTACACTCAGGACTGCATTCCTCATATAACCCTGCCGATTTTCTCTGTTAGGATTACGTGGAAATACATGCTGGCACCAACGATGGCGACTTAACGTGTCCAACTTCTACTGATAGTGAAGAGTTTGTCACCCAAAGTCCATACGATTGCCTTCTTTCTGAAGGAGAACGTCTTGAACACAATGATTCGTCCTTGCATCTATTGAGCCCAATGAGAAGTTCGGAATATGCAAAGCTACTTCCAAGTTCCTTGGTGAGGACAAGTGAAAATTCAGGACTTCTGTCCTAATTGGGCTTGACTTGATATTCGTGCATTCAACAGAGTGGAAGACACTTAAGGTTTACCATAGTGTACTTTGGTAATAATAATAATAATTGAGATACGCGTGTGCAGTATTATACCCGGGTAATGATTTGAACTTTGGAAAAGCAAACTCAAGATATGCGCCTATAATTTTCAAGGAGCTGTGGATTTCAGTCAGTATTTGTAGTATTGATGCATCTTATTATTTGATAAAAGGTGTGTGACAAAAACATTTATCAGGGACAGCATCATAAAAAGAAGTTTTGGTGATTTGCTGGCATAACCAAACTTATGTATTGTTGTTGTTGTTTATCAACAACATTTGTGCTTTCAATTTGAAATGACCTTTGTACTATTCTTCTTAAATATTTTTTATTTTATTGTTTTACGTTTAACGTAAAACAATTTTTTTTTCGACAAAAAATTATAAATAAATAATTCTTTGTAAGATCTTTAGGAATTTTTTAAATTTCATGAAACCAAATAAATCTTTTGAATATTTTATTACAGAATAGGTTATTTTACCAAAGTAAATAATTTCATTTTTCCTTTATTTGTTATAATACATTTTTAAAACATGATGGTACATTATAAATGTTTTTTTTAAAGAATACTATAAAATATGGATGTATAACTACATAGATCTATAGTGCCAAAAGTAATGATACTTTATCATATTACGAATTCATTACAGAAAATTTGAAGAATTTGTTATTATGAGATGAAGCTGTTTTGAAATACTTTTCACACAAAACAAAAGACTTCACCATTCATTTTAACAATTTAGCTATTTGTTAATGACGATTCCAATTTGGAAAACAATTAAAAGTTCACTAATGCACCGATTAAATGTCGTGGGCATTTGAAACATTAAAATATTTCTGAAACATGTACATGTACATGCATTTCACTCGTTTTGAACAGTTGCAGTGATCTTCTCGAAAAATGAATCTTGTATGTTCTATTGTGAGAGAACCTATTTTGAGTAACATTTCAATAAAATTTTTAAAAAAAATTGACTTTTAAAATATCAAAATCAGCACATGGCACACTTCAATAAAATGATTTTATCCCGATGTAATTTTCCAAATTGTTTAAATCTTCTATTTGATTTTTACCAGAATATTCTTATAAATTAGAATTCTTAGAATAACGAGAATTTTTAAACTATGCCTGTTGTAATAAATTATAATTATGGCACCACCAACTGGTCTAAAATTTCATAGAGAACAATAGAGAAATTGCATTGGTCGTATTGGTTTCTAACATTCTATTGACCATAAGTCTATTTGTATTGATGGATCATAGAATATATTGTATCGATCATTGAATAATAAATTATAAACCAATAGAAAATAATAGGATTTTTCTATATGATATATTGCCAACAAATAGAAACCAATGGGCTACATATTTTTTGACCAGGGCTATTAATGATTATGTAATTATAATTAATATTAAAATGACCGCAAGTTTTTGCAAAAAAAAATTCGAAAGACAAAGGAAAGATTTCATTGGCCAATTTGGGTTAGGTTAGGTGTGGTGAAGTGTGCGGAGTTTTCCTTTTAAGCTATTTTCCTGGAATCGCATAATGGCCGTCCCTAGTGCAGCAATAGTTTATTAACTGAAGCGCTGTAACATTGAATTGTGAACATTGTCGTTTCGCCTGCAGGAGGCAGCACCAAAGCGCCAGCAGCAAAATGGCTAGGTTCTCGCTGTTGTTTGTAGAAGTCAATCTTATTGCTATTTATCTTTTATTAAATATTACGAGGTGTTTTTCATCGGAATGGGAGCATGTACAACAGCATAAGATACCGGGATTCGTTCCTTCGTTTGACAGTACGTTGCTTTATAGGAGAAGTCATATGCACGAAAGGAGGCAGGCGTCGACTTCATCTCGAACAGTGGAATCCTGTCATTCAGAGGATACAAATGCCACATTGAAAAGCAAATTTGCCAGTAACGTATTTACGGTAAATATAACGAAAATTAAAATTAGGCATATGCCATTATTGATTTAGCTATATACTCACTTGGCGCTGAAAGGGTTTAGTGCTGATGTGCCGTTGCATGTTGAGTGCACACATGCTTCGAGGACCATTGACATATGACATAACAAGGAAGGTACAATGAGGATACATGCTTTCCTTGCACCTTAGAATTAGCGCAGACTCGTGTTATAGGATAGTTTGTTAGCTCCTTCTATATATTTCGTAATACATGTATATGCTGCAATTTAATTATGTTAGTTTTGATGGTACCGGAGCGAAAGATCCAATTGTGCATGCTGTCAAATTATGTCAATTTGACATTTGCAGCATAAACGAATGGCCCGGATGTGTCAGAGATATGATTAGCAAGAATTAATTTTACTGCAATATTACCCGTAATATTTGATTTGTTACATTCTTAAATTCACTTTCCAAGTAAACACATTACATAACCTTGTCAAGTGCTTATAAAGCCCCCTTTTGACCCTTGTCATGGACCTAAGCATGAGCTGGTTCGAGTTCACCGCAAAATTGTACATCATTATATATGGATAAACGATGTTAAACGAATAAAATAAATTACATGTATACTATGAAATAAATTACATGTATTTTGAAGAGTCTAGGGTAAGACATAAAGAGAGGATTCTATAGCTATCTGTTTGGGCCACTTTGGGGTGCAAATATTTTTGATTTTTAAAACTACCAGGATTGCATGCAGTGCAAGCATGAGGCACGTTATTAAACGTATATATACATAGACGATTGCAATGCTATTTGCAATGCAACATAAGTGACGATTACTATTAAGTAATAAATTGCATTTTTTTTTTCATTGTACAGAAAACTTTCAACAATGATTCGCATACAAATTTTACAGTATTGTGGATTGGTGATGATGATGCTGTAAGTTAATTATGACGTACTTTATATTTGCAATATGATGTATGCGGCATGTATTCCTATTGGTGAATTTTGATTTTCCATATTAGTTCAGAATTTTTTTCCAATGCTGTAAATTTTTTAAAATACTGATTGTTTTGCCAAAATATGATCCCTTGAATGGCATTATACCGAGGGAACAAAAAATATTATCTTACCCAAAAACTTTTTCACCACTTTAGATATATGACAATTCTGTGGTTAAATAGGAAGTCGTGTTTGCTCTATTTTTAACATTAACCCTAATTATAACAGGAAATTCAAGAGATTGGTTTGTTTGTATGAAATCAACAATATTCCAGCTCCGCTGCAGAACAGTATTGGACTGCAGTGAAACGACCTACATGAATAGGCTATAGAC
The DNA here is from genome assembly GCA_034698905.1 of Xestoiulus laeticollis. Classification (NCBI taxonomy): domain Eukaryota; kingdom Metazoa; phylum Arthropoda; class Diplopoda; order Julida; family Julidae; genus Xestoiulus; species Xestoiulus laeticollis. Next base: position 4,208 of record JAQGCC010002756.1, on the reverse strand, counting down.
TTTTTGTTCACCCGGCACTGTTAAATTAATGTATGCACTGTAGTATTTAATTTAATACAAGGCCAAATTGTGGAATATAACGTATTGAAGTTTCTTTTTGTTTTTACATTGTAATATTATTTATCTTCAAAAGTATTGACCAATTGCCAAAAAATTGAATTTTGTATGTTTAAAAATGCAGTGTAGATTCCCCCATATGCACATAATGTTTTTTTAACATTAAAGGCAAACATTATTTATTTATAGGCTATGATGGTTGTTACAATGGGTAATTCCTCAACTCCATCAACACTATACATCAGGTATTGTTAAGCATGATTTATAATAACTTATGGCAATCATCGTGCATGATTTGTAACATAAGTCAGATTACTTAAAAAAGTCAAAAGTTTTAAATTATGTAACTTCTTTATTTCTTAAAACTTTGAAATATTCGCTACATGTTCATTGCAATTGTCTAGCTATTTTGAGATGCTCCTAATTAGGCCTGAAATTATTTATTCAAGATTGTTTTTGAATATATTTGTATTTGTTTATGTTATTTTATTTGCAGCCAGAATTATGGCAAATCATTTGAAAATTTAACCGACTCCTTAAATAATTTTGCAATTACTTCAGTGCAACAATGTCCAACAGATCGAAAAATGGTAGGTGATTTTCAATTTAATGCTTTTTACATGTTGGTTGGTTTTACTTGTAATGACTGTTCTTAAAATATAGGCTAATTGACATGAATCTAAATAATTACTCTTCTTGTAGGTTATTTTCATTGCATATTCCGAACCCAATACAACAATATTTCTGAGCTCAAGTGGAACGAATATTGTGAAAGTCACATTGCCGTTTATATTAATTGGACCAATACGATATCACCCTTCCAATCAAAAAATGCTTTTAGCTCTTGGTAGAGATGGCACACAAATGGTAATTTTGCTGCCAAATAATTTGTTTTATTTCTTAACTCTCATTGATAAGCATTAATGCAGCATTGATGATCATATTGATCATGCATGTTTTAAAGTTCGACATTGCCTTATTTTTTCCTTTATATTCCACATATAGTGGAAAGCTTGGAAATCGGTTGACAGTGGCCACAATTGGAAACAAGTTCATGGTCATGTCAATGACATTCAATGGTAGATTTCTTTAGCAGTATCTTGTTGTTTTTAAGAATTTCTTAATAGCTTTTACTAATGGCATAGCTTTCTTATTTTAGGAGTCAAGATCCAGATAAGCCAAATACATTTTATTTTACAAATAGAAGCGAGTCAACGTTAGATGATGGTGAGACATTAATCATCTTCTTAAACGTTCTCCAACTTATTCTCTCATTTAGGGCCGTCTATAAATGACGTCACGAGATTTTTGCACCTATTGCGTATTGTTTAGCTTGAAAACCTGTAATGCTCCTTTAATTGGTTAGCAATATTAAAAACACCTCAAAATAAGGATGATTTATAGCTCAACTGCCAGAAATTTAAGAGCTGGTAATATGAGAAAATACTTTTTCTCGAATTACTAAGTGTGTCGTAATATCGCAGGGTCGGATTACCGAGGCTGCACTGTATAATTTTATATCTAAGAATGTGTACTTTTGAGAAAATAAGTCTTTGGTGCTTAATTTATTACTTTGTGGTATTCCAATTGGTTGTATTAACATGGTATCATTTTCAGCCAACAGAAAGGAGTACGATTTAATGAAAGCCGTTTCTTCAGATTTGACTCGTAGGTTAATTGTTTATTGAATGTGACATTGTGAAAGCTTTCTTTCATTAGAGATTAACTCGCTTGGAATTATCTTTTTCAGCGATAGCTCGTAGAGTGCGCACTTTTAAAATTGCTGGAAAATTCTTGTATGCTTTGGCTTACTCAGACAAGGTAATGTGCACAAGTATATATTTCTATCCACGTATGCTCACTGTAAAATTTTAGGTTTTTATCGTTTAGAAATTTGCATTTTTAGAATCGGAAAAACTCCATCCTGCGGGTTTCAACCAATGGTGGATTACGATGGAATGAAGTTCAGTTGCCTGTAACAGTAGAAGATCAAGTTAGTATACTGCTATCTGTGGTGCTTCTAACAGAACTAGCAAAACTAACTAAAAATATCATCTTTTCAGTTTTATGAAATCTTGGATATTTCTGATGGGATGGTGTCTATTCACGTGGACGATCGCATGGGTCAGTTGCATTAGTTATTTTACACACAAAATCGCCAAAACTACAATGAATATGTTCATTTAGATTGCATTGACCATTTCATTATTAGCAATAAACTTAAAATAAAACTAGCCGGATTAGTAATTCATAAAGAACAGCACAACAAAAAAGTTAAAAATTAAATTGCACCTTGCTGCTTTTAATCGTTTAATTGACATAAATGTGCATTTATTTACCTTATATTTAGATCAAGCGTATGGTACGCTGTATACCTCAGATGCTGATGGAATTGTCTTTTCAGACTCCTTGCACCGTCATGTGGTAGGTAATAAAAGTGGGTAAATAATTATACTGTATGTAATTTTCAAACTAAAATTGAATTTCTTTTTTCATCAGTACCCGAAAGATAAAGACGTTAAAGATTTTTATAAAGTTAAATCAATGAGAGGAGTCTTTTTTGCAAGTCAGCTCGATACAGGTGCCATTTTGCATTCTACATTACTCTTGAAATTTTTTCCTAGCTTAAAAACTCACTTTATTTTTAATTTGGCATAGCAAAGTTATTGTAATATAGCTATAGTATATTGTTTCTATATTGTATAAATGTCATCACAAAAGACAACAGATTTTCCCCGCAGGGCGTTTGATTTTAAAATGCCTTAAATCATTTTCAGGTAATAAAACTCATACAATGATAACCTACAACCGAGGTGCTAAATGGTTGCCTCTACGCACACCATTAAATTACAGCTGCGCATTTAAGGATGCAATGGTTAGGCAAACATCGTAAGCGTTTATTTGTGTATGTGATAACAACTTATTTGTATTGAAAAATTGCATGTTGTTTTTCGCAGCGATGTTCTCTGCATATTGCCAGCTTGGTGGACACAGAAGCTATTCACATTCCAATGGGACCCCTCACTGCGCAGAGTGCTATCGGAATTATTCTAGCACATGGTTACATAGGATATCCCATTCTTCCTAATAGTCCTGATGTTTTTGTTTCCTCTGATGGAGGCTATAACTGGGCAAAGGTTTGTTAAATTCGGTACGGTTTTAGTTTTTCACCCATGTTAATGGTTACTGCATTTGCATATTTCTATTCTTTAAACATAGGTATTATCAGGACCGCACTTGTATGCCATAGCCGATCATGGTGGTCTACTAGTTGCTGTACCCATTGATGGGGATCAACCATCTGACCATATTAAGTGAGTCTACTTGGTTTGCACTTTGCTCGTTTTTGGTGCTGTTATCTGCATCTGGTACCTTGTAAACTCATGACGAATTTGTACTTCAGATTTTCTCTAGATGAAGGAGAGACTTGGTCTTGCTACCAGTTTACAAACGACAAAATCAAAGTCACGCGATTGTTAACTGACCCAGAAAGTTTATCACTAAAAGTCGGAATATGGGGTTATGGGCTTAATGATTCGGTGTGGCGAGTTACAGTGATCGACTTTCAACCAATTATTGAAAGGCCATGCAAGTATTTTTTTATTTTTTTAATAGTATTAAATTTTTTTTATCTTTGTGCCCTTTTAAGTCATTTTGAAAAGTACTATTTTTATTCTTTAATCTACCTCTCAGTATTTATACATCTTTAAATGGCAAGGATATCTTAATGTTTCGAAGTTGCTTCAATATAGTTATTTTTATCTTAACAATGGTGTTTTGTTCGTCATTCAGTAATTACTCAAAACAAATTATTTTGTAACTTTGCAGTAAAATACTAGCTGTTTGTCAATTAACTTTTAATTTAATAGTTGCTATTGGCTGGTTTCAAATAAAAAATAGGTAAAGAACCAAGCGACTTCACGGATTTTACTGCACACAATGAAATGTCTTCAAAGGATGGATCACAAAATGGTTGTCTTCTTGGTTCAAGGGAGACGTTTCGCAAAGTGAAAAAGGGAACTAGGTAAGAAATCCCAAAACTTAATCTACCTTAGTGAATTTAGTTCTTTTTGGTTTAAGGGGGAACGAAACACCTTTAATATGGGGAAATCTTAGAACGAATACAGCTCCTGTTTTAATTTAAATTTTTA
>JAQGCC010002755.1:0-17320 GCA_034698905.1 Xestoiulus laeticollis | reverse complement strand
GATCATGCAGTAGCTACACAAATACTGCATTTTTATCAATTTTTATTTTTGTATTATAACAAGTAGTTTTTTTTAAAGTATGTTTTTTAAAATTTCCACAATAGCAAAACATACAGTTCAGTTCCCCCTTAAGGGAATATCAACAATGGATTCAAAAAAGGGGAAATTCCCTATTGTGCATCTGTATACACTGTAGCATGTTCACAGATAAACCTGTCTGAAATAATAACCTTGTCTAAAATAAAATTTTCCCTGGTATTGGTCCCAATGATTTTTTAAGGTACTATTGTAGTAGTCCTACTTATTTTAACATGTACATTCGTTTGTTTACATATTTCTACGATTGAATTTAAAATTTAAAATTTAATGAAATTGAGTTTATCATTTTCGTTTATTAATACGCTTTTATTAACATATTCGTCGACATTTTCTCATTTAAATTTTAGCCTCGTTTTAAATAATTTCTTTATTTTCTCGTTTAACAAATAAACAGAAATTCAAATGTTTGAAAAAATTCAAATGTTTAAAAAATTGATATGTTTAAAAAATTGAAACAATTGCAAAATGATATAAACAGTATATTTTAGTTCTTTCACGTTGCGTTTTCAATTATTTCCATATTTACTTCTTTAATAAACTGAAAATTTTAATAACTATTTGGAGAATGAGCCTACTTATAGTTTTAAATATTTTCACGTTTCCTTATCTGCTTAAAATATATAAACGAAAACAAGGAAATTAGTTCCACATTCAACTTCAATATAATAATAAAAACAAATTTAAAACAGTGAAATGTGAAAACAATTGAAAACATCATTTCTCCTCCACATGTGTCGTTCTCATGCAATTATTTCCTTATTTAACAATTTAAAATATATATATATATACATGTATAAATAAACAGGAAAGTTTTAAATCTTTTTTTTTTATCTACATTTTGTGAGCGGAACAAATTATTCACCTTGTGGGAAAAACACGCTCGTAAATTTTATAAATACAATAAATTTGAATATCATTTCAAGTACATTTATTTATCAATCTTATTGCAATTAATTATCTACGAATACATTTTTAGTTAAGAATTATGTTTTTTTAGTTTGTCGTAAAAACTTTTTTAAACATCTTTTAGATTTAATATATTTTATGAACTTTCTCGTATATGCACGTTTTTAATTCAATTTCTATTTGAATGGAATCAAATTTATTTGCTACACTATAGGGCCTATTTTAAAATAGCAACAATGTCTATATATTTTAAACTTGTTAGGTATAATAAACAGCACTTCTTATTACACTATAGTGTAAACTGTAAGATTTTACCTTCACTACCTACACTTTACAGTACACTATATTGCAAACTACAAAGTATACACAAAAGTAGGATTTGCAGTTTGCAATAGTGTACTGTAAAGTGTACTTAAAAGTATTGGAAGGTATATTTCATATAAAAGTATATACACAAAAGTATACTTTGCAGTTTACAATAGTGTACTGTGAAGTGCACTTAATGGTATATGAAAGTATTCTTAATAGTATATAAAAGTATACTTAATACTATATGAAAGTATACTTAATAGTATATATAAGCATAATTAATAGTATATGAAAATATACTTAATAGTATATAAAAGCATACTTAATAGTATATGAAAGCATACTTAATAGTATATAAAAGTATACTTAATAGTATATGAAAGTATACTTAATACTATATGAAAGTATACATAATAGTATATGAAAGTATACTTAATACTATATGAAAGTATACTTAATACTATATGAAAGTATACATAATAGTATATGAAAGTATAGGCTACTTCAAAATATATGAAAGTATACTTCAAAGTATTTAAAAGTGCACTTAGTAGGCCTATACTTTCGAAAATACAAAAAAGTATACTTTTTAGTACACCATAAAGTACATTTTCTACTATAACAAAAAGTATACCAAGTATTCTTAAGATTTTGACTAGGATTGTCTTATACAGTCTGGTATTTTTCATTTTTTTGTTCAGTCACATATATGTTTTGACATATATATTTAATATATTTTCATAATATTAGACGAAGATAGACTATAGTACCATTTGTCAAGGGCAAATTTCATGACCTATAAAAATCAATAGTTTCCAACATGACCAATCCCATCAACAATGAATTTATGATTGAACGATTTGCTAATGCTATAGATGACTATTCAAAATTTGATTTTAAAACTATATATGTCAATGTGTTCATGTTTATATATATTGTTTCAAGTATTGATAAGTTTTAAAAGCAGGGGTGTTTAACCTATTTTGAGTCAATACGAAAATTGAACTTAAAGGCCAATATCCCCACCCTTTTCGTTCACAAAAACCAAGAAAAAATTGTTTTTGTTTGTTTTTGGATTTTATTGGGGTAATGCCTGAAAGGTAGAAGGCACCCAGAAATAATAACAACTATTCATACAATAAATAATGCACAGAACCACAATAAAATCGTTAATTTTTAGAGTAAAAATTCAACTTTTAAAAATTCAAATGCCAATACAGTGAAACCTGTCAGATTGTACACCTTTATAAAGTGAACACCTCCCTAACTTGAACACTTTTGGCTGGTCCAGGACACCTTCCATAGAAATAACATTAGGACAGACCTCGATACAATGAACACCTGCAGATACTTTGTACATTGAACACTTTTTCAGTCCCCAGGATGGGTCTATATAACTAGCTCTCAACATAATACACTTGACCATTGAGTTCCCAATTAAGCCCCTAGAGGGCGCTCTACAACAATCAGGGGAAATTCCCTTATTTAGTGTGTAGTTATTTTGGGTACTGCATGGTAGCCAATTGCAAATCATAGTACTTGTGTACATGTACACATACCTGTATGTATCAATCAAGATGAGCAAACGATTAAGCTATACAGAATTGATATTGGATATAATATAATGTAGACCTAATATTTGCATTTGATAAATTATGCCAAAAATAATAAGAAAAGGCTACTTTTTCCTCAAATTATCGGTTCAATCTACATTGAACGCGTACAATTCCCACACGTAACCTATCATAAATTGACCAAATTGGGTGCAAAATCTAGAATATTTATTTAAAAAAAAACCTGAAATAATGATTTATGTACATGCACTGAAAGGATTGTGTGCATAATGTTATACATGTGTATATTCAATTGTATACATGTACGTATAAACATAGTTCATTGGATATTGTCTTTTCATAGCAAACCTCCATACAATGAACACCTGTCTAATGTGAACACTTGTGCCTGGTCCCATGGGTGTTCACTGTTCAATGTAGACAGGTTTCACTGTATATATATATATAAAAGACTTTGAAAAAGATTTATAAGATACAGCAGTTCATAACAGCAGGAAACGACTGATGAAGCCCAGTTTGCATAAACATGTTTACACGAAATTTGCATGTTGTTTTATTGAGAAACCAACCGCTGTTCTGCAACAAGGTTGTGAAATTATTGTATAACTATAGGCTACTGGTGCCAGGAAAACTGGTAGCACAGAAAGTACGACATGATCGACATCTGCCGGCTCATGTGTCAACATTTAAGGCCAAAATGTGCTTTTAGCATTCAGAATTTCACAGGAATTTTAAGGGCATACATATTAGCATGGCCAAATTTGATGGTAAACAACATTTTACGTTTGCATCAGGTGGTCTCGCCCAGGATTTTAGGTCTCACTGGCGTCGCTAAACGTGTAAAACGAAAATATTTTGTTTACCATCAAAGTGAGTAGTTAAAAAACATGTTGATAATACGTATTGCAATACTGCATTTTCTGAAATTAAAGTATAAACATTTGAGTATTGGTTAACGTGTTTACAGTATAAGCCATAAGCAATATGTAATGTTTTTAAAATTGTATAACGAATGTCGTTCGTTATATGAAGAGCACACTGTAACATGACAGTTACAAATAAGTTATTGAGCAACGAGATAACAAATTATCAAGCATATATTCACAATTTTTAATTTGTTCTTTAGGATAATATGGAAAAATGGTTTTAAAAACTAGAAAAGTTAAAAACTCTTGTACATTTTTTACCTAACCCGTTCCAGCAAGTTTATACCGGGCTTGAGCAACCACAATGCCTTCCTCCCCCCTTATATACTTACGCATTTTTTTTTAAAAACAGGAAACGATGATAAATTTACGTTCATTTAATTCATAAAAATACAACAATCACACATATTCGTTGAAGAATCAAGGTGGGATCTCTGTCTGGTTAGGATTAGGAATATAGGTTCGAGCTTACTTGGTTAGGATATATGGACAAGAACGGCACGCGCACAGCATACACTGTGGCACGCGCGCACGTTCTCCACTTCTCGAACATTCTAGAACGTTGACGTTCCACAACCTTATATTTCTTAATAGCTGTATATAATAGCTGAACACTTGTAGCAATTTTTAATTAAAAAAATTGTATTTATTTTAATCGAGATTTTTGAAAAACGTTTAACAGAGATATATCGCCCTGGTTGAAGCTACTAAAACACAAGAGACAAGAGTGGCGTTTCACCTTCAGGTACCAGGCTATGAATTATACAGGTAAGCTAGGCGTCCTAAAAAAGCAGTTTTTTTTAAAAAAAAAGAAGCAGTTCTATTCCACTCTGCCAAGGGTCGCGAACTGGAGCGAAGATCCTGGGATTGGAGCGGCAAAAGTGGCAAAGTAAGTAAAGAAAAACGGGCAAAGGGACTGATTAAATTCAAGGCCTTACCCATTCGCAAGCGAACAGCAAAGAAGGCAGCGTGCAGGAGTTGCAGCTTTGGCTTCGATTAGGCAGACTAAACGTTTCCTTTCAACACTCGATTTCACGCTTAATCCGTGCTAAGAGAAGAACAGTTTTTAAGGGCGCCGAATTCGCTAAACTCCGAGCGCGAAAAACGGCATTTCACCCGCGATTTTCACCGACCAAAAGCAAGTCTCCTTGTACTTGCACTTGCACTGCAGTACTCTTCAATGTAGATATGTAGAATGTACTCAATCAATGTAGACGAGAGGATGGCAACACGAGCGACACCTGGCGAACAGACACTCAATGTGCTAGAAAATAAGCAAAAATGGCAGACACAGACTAGGTACATTTTCAAATATGCATTTTTACCCATCTAAATTGGCGAAAATTTGCAGGTTCAATAAATTAGCAAAATATATATATATATATACTAATTACATAAATTTGACATAAAATTGTCCACTTATTTTTAACGAATTCGGGCAAAAAATTGGATGATATTCAATACAAATTTCAAAAATGTTCACTAGATATTTTTCACAAAATAATTAGCTATAGTGAAACTCATAAAACTTTCTATTATAAGTTTTAAAAAATATACTAGGCTGCATGCATATGCATGATTATGTCATATGCATTGCGGATGTAATTAATTGCCCACTTTTTTAAATACAAAATTGGATATATTTTTCAACAAATTGTTCATCTTTTAAAATATCCATTAGATTTTTCGCAATTAAAATTAGCTTTAATGGAACTCGTAAAACTTTCTATTATAAGTTTTAAAAAATATACTAGGCTGCATGCATATGCATGATTATGTACATGTATTATGCATTAAAGGATGTAATTTGTCCACTTTTTTAAATACAAAATTGAATATATTTTTCAACAAATTGTTCATCTTACGAAAATAGCCATTAGATTTAAAAATTCATTTTTCACAAAATTATATATCAGATAGTGAAACTCATAAAACTTTAAATATATTTTAAAATAAATATATATCATGCAAACTGCATGCCTCGATCCATGCATGCATTGCATGAGCTCGTAATTTTCAAATATTTAAAATATTTATTCTTGATTTTTTAGCTTTCTGTAAACACAATTTTAATATGCAAAAATTGAATGTTGAAATTGTACTTAGCTGATGGATCATAGCTGATGCTAGAAAAAGCTGTGTTTCGATGGGTTCCTATCGCCATCTAATTTGAAGTGCACAAAATCTGTATGAAGTGTCGCCCTTCGTTAGTTCATATCGTATCGTATCGTATCGAAATATACTCGGATAACGATATCAAAAATCCAAGATGGGCGCGTGCTTTTGATGCAGTAATCTGCTAGATTTCGATCTAATAATTTTCCTATTTTTATACAGAAACGTGTATTTAAAACGTGATGGCTTTGTGCAAGAATATACGGTTTCTAGTGAACCAGTTTCAGATGCTAAGAGTGGCACAACCCCAGCTCGTCTTTACAAAGGTACAAGTTGTTCACATGCGATATCATACAACTATTAAATACACTTTAAATAAATTGCATACAATTTCTGATAATTTGGTTGCTTATATTTGTATTATTAGCACCTGTGCGTGAGCCACAGACGTTTGGCAAAAGATGAATTCATAACGTCTGAAGAAGGAGGTAAAACTGGCTTCCTGAGGTTCCCAATTTGTATAACCCCCTTCATTATTATTATATAAAATGCATTTTTTAATCAATTTTGACTGCTGTTAGGTAGTGCAATTTTAAAATTACGCATAACTAAATTTAGTTACAATCGAAAAAATACGAAAATGGCCCAATAAATGCCTAAAAATTTTCATACTTTGTATCAATTCTCATCCATATTTTCCCTACAAGCTAGTCAAATCGTTTTCTGATAAACGTAAAAGTATTTTCTCGAGTACATTGTACTAGAATTTGCAAAATTTTTTGTTCTGGCGCATTTAATGGCATTCTCAATGGTTTTTCGCTAGAAAAGCAGTCAAGGTGTGCTAGAAATGCTCTAAAAATTTTTAGCCGGAATAAACGAAGGGGGTTAAACGTACTATGGACTAAAGACAGGCGTTTCTTACTTCTCGTAGATGAATCCGCCTTCGTGTTACCGCCTCGGCCTCCTCTGCCCATTATTACTTCGCGAGAGCTGCAATATCCTCAAAAGTTCATCAAGCCCCGGCAAGTCTGGGTCGAAAACATGGACAAGGTGGATGAGGAAAAACTCGGGATTGTAGACTTGCATCCTCTCGTTTTTGCCACATCGCCGAGGTAGCAAATTTCGGCACGTCCGCCGTCTTTTCTTTACCAAATTCGGCAAAAGTAAGAAATGCTAATCGGTCCGTTTCTCGTATCATTCCTCTACAGGATCGACATTCTCCACTTGAACGTCGAATGGCAACAAGCGTACAAAAGAGTGAGATATGCAACCGCGAAAACGCGGGCAGAGGTACGTGGCGGAGGTAGGAAGCCATGGCCTCAAAAAGGCACGGGAAGGGCTAGGCACGGAAGCATTCGGTCGCCGTTGTTTAAAAATGGTAAAACCCCGAAACATTTGAAAAGTCGATAAACTTGCTGGATGCTTAATCTGCCTTATATTTTCCTCCTCAAAAGGTGGGATTGCCCATGGCCCGAGAGGACCTGAAACTTTCTATTATATGCTGCCTTTTTCGTTCCGCATCAAAGGACTCGTCACTGCTCTTTCCATTAAGCTGGCACAGGTAAACTTTATTCCGTCGAGTTACAACGGCGTTTATTAACTTCGGGTTTCAATTTTGCCGTATTTCTCGCCCTAGGACGATCTGCACGTTGTCGATACGTTGGATATTCCGACAGAGGATCCCAAGGTACTTTCGTAATACAGTCGATAGCGAATCCTAGTTGCGTCTTTACGGGACTACCCTGTATCAGGAAATTTAAAAGTATTTTTTAGTCAACCGTGAGGTTTTTTTGCGTACTTTTAGTTCATGGAAAGCCTAGTGGAAGGCCGACGATGGGGTCCTTCGGTCCTGTTTGTGGATTCGTACGTATAGCCCATTCAGTAATTTTCAAACTTTTCTGCAGTGAAATTCCTCCTTACGGACACCCCTCTCCAGCGGACACCAGCTCTCCTTATAGACGATTTTGGGATTCCCCTGCCCAAAGTATAGGAAAACGATGTATTCTTACCCCCTTTCACAACGGACACCCCTCTAACGGACGCGGACAACCAATTTTTTTGTCACCAACATATAAATTGACACCTCCTAAGCGGACACTCGGGGTGCTTTCGCATGGAGCGGTTTTTGATTTTCTCACCAGATTTAATTAATTTCTTATAATAATTACTATTACGTGTGCTATACAAAATTATTCTATCTAGTGCTCGTTACGGTTACCTATAAAAGCATATTGTATTGAACAAAAAAGCAAATTAACCGTTTTGCATTCCTGTATGTATACAATACGGGATGCTCGCATTATGAAACTTATTCACGATAAGTTAATGTTTTTGATTAATTGAAGGAGGCTTGAGTGGACAGTCTGAGATAGTGATATACAGTATTTTTACACCAATGATTATGTTGTAATGGTGCTTCGGCTATTTGCTTTAATTTCATATGTAATGATGGGTATAGGAGAGACATATTGTTTAGCCGAATTAGCCGAATGTAGATAAAGCGCTAAGATTAGTAACTTGATCCCTCCTATAGTGTGTGTAACGAAGTCTTATTTTTTTAATTTCTACCCTTCTCAAAGGACACCTCTCTGCAACGTACAACTTTGTTGGTCCAGTGACTGTCCGTTGTAGAGAGAGATTTCACTGTAGTTTGAAAATCTCTGCTTGCGTACTTTGCTAGGAATTCGACGTAACGTTTCCTCATTTTTTCCCTTTCGTTCTGCAGCGACGATATCATGCCGAAAAACATCGCCGTGGCAACAGATGAAATCGGCCACTATAATCTAATGCCCGTATATGGTGAGCTTCCTCATCCATTTTGTAACAATCTTCCTTTTCAAAAATCCCGGGATTAATCCCGCGTTTTCTCCGTAGGTCTCAACGTGTTTAGCATGCTGAAGCACTCGACTCTGGTGATCACCCTGGCGGCACTGGAAACGATCGAAGAAAGGCTACTTTTCCACATGCACAAGTTGGACGTTAATCCCGGAAGAAAAGTTCCCTCATTCTGGTAGCCGTTTATTACTACTATATAAAAAAAACACATGGGTTACTTAGTCGGTGCCCGCCGTATACAGTATAAAAAATAAGTTGAATCGTTCGATAAAATATCACTGGTTTTCGGTTGTCATCCTTCACGTCACGTGGACAGGAACGAGGATCGGCTTTGAGCTCTCTGAAATGTCAGAGATATAAAACGAAATTATTGGTTTTTTGTTATATTTCCGGATTAATCTAGAAATAATCAGGGCCAAGCTCTGCTTTACGATATATTTCTCGTGGAAAAAAGCTAATAAGAAGACCATGGAGAACGGTGAAAGACTTACGCTCAATCCAACGTCATCCTTGATTGACATCATGGTCCGAATGTTCCAGCGCAGTTGACGGTGGTCCTTCTCGCCGGGGATATTGTGACTCGCCCATTCCTTCTTGTAGTAATGGTACAAGGCCACAGGATCCATCTTAAAGTAGCTTCGAGCCTGCTTCTGGTTGTCGTACGGCAATATCACTAAAGCGGTACGAGGCAATTTTATAATCACTGATAGAATGTTTCGAATGGGCAAAATTTAAAACGAAAGATCTACAACTTATATTTAATCTGCTGTACTATTTTTCTAGTCTCGAATGACGTTCACGTTCCATATTACCAACTATTTAACGCGAAACTATTGTAGGATAACGCCAGTGCTTTTTAAGTGCCCATATTCGAGGCTAGAAAAATATCGCAGCCGCCTAAACCCAAGTTCTAACAACGTACCAGACTTAGATTTGTAAATAGCACGCTCGTTACTTCCCAAATCGCTGGTCGACCTCCACTTTTTCGCAGTTTGTCCACCTGAGGCCAATGAACTTGGTCCTTCCGAGCTTATCGCCGTAGACGCCGACGATTTCGTAAGATCCCTCCTTTCGACGGCCGGACAATAAGCGGATTTAGTGGGTCTGCGCATTTCTCGGACGCATCTGGAAGCTTTCTCATTTGAAGAGCTTTCTGGAAGCATCGATGTATCAGATATGCGATTGTATTATTTCGTATGGGTTTCATAGCTAAAAAACAGGTGTTGAGACATACCCGAACTTTGAGAAACTGTTTCGTCGCAGACTATAGAAGTGCCGTGCTTGAGTTTTCTGAAAAGCAAAAGTTTGGAAATCAAATTCCAGTATTTTTTTGGGTTAAAGCCCGCACAAATGTCTAGACTAGCAAAAAAATCAACGTATTTTTTTCCTACCTTAGCACCTTTCTTTTCCGAACTTGAGTTCCCATCCTCGAACTGCACTCCGAAGAAGTTTCCTTTTTGCTGCAAGAGTTGGACGGGTCGTAGCAGCTAGCGGAGGAAGCCATTTCGCTAGCGCTGCTTCTTCCCGAGCTCGTGTAACCAGAAGCAGTCAACGACAAATGCTGGACATTTCCTAGTTCGTCGTCCCAAGTGGATGCACTCGAGTGTGGCCGGGAATACGAGCAGTACTCGGGCTGAAGCTTTTCGACCTACATTCGAAGAAAGAAAGAAAAATATAGCTGCAAAAAATCTAGACACGTTTACCAAAATGATGCTGGCATTGAATTTCTTTCTGTCTGCGATATGCAAAGCATGACTGCTTATCTTGTTCTCTTTAGTCGGCTTAATTTATGATTTCATAATGCTGCAAATAATTTTCTAAGGGTGTTCTAGCATCGTTTAAGACATTAACCTGACTGAACAATAATAAGAAAACTGCAAATCAGATCAATACATAATAGAGTATTTCTTCAGTAGTAGTCTAAAAATGACATTTTTACCAAAACATGGTCTTGTCTTTTGACGGATGCAGTATCGGCTAGGTCATCATCTGCCACATTTCCGTGAATACCTAAAAAAGATAAAAAATTATGTAGTACGTACGTCTATAATTATGAGATAACTGTGGGTTTTGATTTAAAAAAAAAAGATTTTTTGTTTGAAACTACAGTGGTTATTATTGATTAGTACAATGTATGTCATTTGAGAACAATTAATGAAGATTGGAAGGAAAGGCACATGCAATAGTTCTAGAATGCAAGGCACGTGCATCAATTATCATTCTAGAATGCATGGCACATGCATTGTACATGCAATGTAGCTATTGAATGCAAGGAACATGCAATGGTTTTAGAATGCAAGGCACATGCAATGGTTCTAGAATGCAAGCTAGCACATGCATTAATTAATTAGTTCTAGAATGTGTAGCTCGTGCTTAAAATTATAAATAAAGCAAGATGGAGTACGCGTTCCATCCTGGCAATTTTTTTAAAGGCTTTTATTAATAATTGAATGTGTTTATAGTTTATAAATTAATCCGAGAAATTAGTAAAATTGATAGAATGTGAGCATATATACCATCGAAGTCGTTCAAATAAACATCGGCACCATCGCCGTCGCCTTCGTCCGGCTGTCTCGCGATGAAATCTGCATTTCTCTCCTGTTCTACGAGGCGTTCCAGCTCTTCAAAATCAAAGATATAGGGAAAAAAATGAAAAACAATGAACCAGAAGAGAATGAATTCCCACATTCGCCCCCCTCAAATTCCTCAATTAAGCTCAATAAGGTGGAAACACTCACCGATTTTGAAGATTCGAAGTTGTTCATCCGAGACATTTTGAAAGCCCAACGCCTCCAGCTGCTCGAGAATCTCTTGATCCGTAAATGTGAACTCGCTTCCGTCACCGTTCATTTCTCTCTCGAGTGTGCCCTAATCAAAAATGCATCTTTTTTCATCTGATTTCTAATCGGATCATTTAAAAATAACTGATTAAAATCAAACTGAAGGTTAACAGCAGACAATAGCTACACTTGGCATTGTAAGCTGATATTCGACAGAAAGTAAGCCGGCTTAACAGCTGACGTTTTGCCTTTTACTCTTAATAGAATGCTATTAAGTATATTGCGGTTAACCTAATATTAACCATAATTATCCGCTGGTATTCACCACTAAAAAATCGACATTTAAGCCATATTTAACAAAAATTAAGATTCGGCTTACTAACTGTCGACGTTCAAAGCTTGTGTTGTCAGCTTACATTACCCATATTTCCTTCAAATTCCTTACAAATCCCTATGTCAAATTTAATTGAATTTCTTTGAAAAATACAAATATGCGATGTATAATAACTGTTTTGTGGGTATAATACCCTTTCAATACGAGAATGAAGTATATTCTGATGTGAAAAAAGTATAAAATCAATGAAAATTGAATTATTACTTGGCCAAAAACATTTAAAAATATGCAAATCAAGCTCGTATAAACCTTGGCTTGAGAACAAATATCTTATTTTATACTAGACTCACTATCAGCGCATATTTCAAAATACACGGATAGCAAAACCACATTAATTTCAAGCAGTGATTTTCGAAGCACCCTGTATAAAGTTATTTCCTCCGCAACCACCCTAAAAATATCCGTTGAAAATTGAGGGTTAATGGCTAAATTGCTACGTCTTTAGTATAAGAATAATATTAATCATGAAAATGCAAATTATATTGCTAATTTTAGTTTTGTCGTGCTACTGCGTCAGTGCTACAGACATAGGGTAAGGTTTTATTATAAATACACGTGGATTGGATGCCATTTTTAAAGGTGGTACAGTGTGCAGCAAAAATTTACTCGCTTCGATCAGGTACTAATACCCTGTAGATCAAAGTTTCTCTATTAAGATTCGTAGAAAAACATTTTTTGATTAACTCTCATACTTGTATAGAAACAGCATGAAATTAGTTTATCCAAACAGACAATAAAAACCTTCACAATAGCCTACAATGTAACAGTAAACCGATTGTAAAATGACGCCAATTATACTTACTCCTGTTATTTGATACAATTGTATCACAATCGGTATTTATTAGTGTAGATAAATTACAAAATCCCAATTAACCTGAGGTCATCTAAAAACTAAAGCAGCTGTCTGTCACATAAATTATAAAAGTATAAAGACAATAAAATACATTTTAGGTATAGTACTTTGTTTTGACCTTACTAAACTCGGTTTAAAGTGGGAGATTTAAACCAGAAACAATTATGCAATTACTAAATAATAAAAGGACAATTACATTTAAACCCTAGCAGAAGATATTTGATTAATAAATAAAAAAATGCAATATTTGGCAATTTTTGATATCATCCTATATGGTAGAATTTTGATTTGTTCAGATTTAATTTGGGAGATCATTAAATAGCATAAAATCCAGCAATAAATGTACAGTGTAAATTTATGTTTCTTGTTTTTTATAGCCAGGAAAACGAGGGAAATGTTAACTGGGATTATTTGGTTTTTACGCAACAGTGGCCGCAAACTGTGTGCGTATCGTGGAAGGTAATGTCCCCAAATTAATTAATTTAAAAACAATGATGTCAAAAACAATTTCATCCGAACAAAGTTTTGACTTTTTTTTTAAAAAGGATAAAAACTTAAAAAACCAATGTGACCTCCCTGAAAAAGTGGACTCTTGGACCGTGCATGGCATTTGGTACGTTATATTTACCACGAAAATACCGAAACACAATTCTGAGACTGCATAAATCTGATTTTGTGCTAATTGCAGGCCTTCGGATATCGTAGGAAAAGACCCGCAGTTTTGCAACCAGACATGGACGTTCAACATGACACAGTTATTGGTATAATTTTTTTTGGACGAAAAACACTTTAGCGAAATATTAAAACCGGATTAATGCAAACAAATCTTCGATTTTCAGCCTCTGTTAGACGAATTGGAAAAATATTGGCCGAACGTTCACGCGGGAACATCTCAAGACGATTTTTGGTTAGTAATTTATAGAGATCCGAGATATTAATTTGATATGACCGTAAATTTCAATCTGTTTTAGGAAACACGAGTGGACCAAACACGGCACTTGCGCCGCCTCTGATCTCTTGCTCGATGGCGAGTACGAGTACTTCAAAAAGGGACTGGAACTGGTGAAGAAATACGACTTGAACAAGTGAGGAGTGAAAATGTCTGGCTTTTTGGTAGCAAATTAATGTCTAATAATTTTATCGGATATATTTTTCAGAGCATTGCAAGCGGTGAACATTACACCTAGTGCGGATCAGCCATACGAGGTAAGACACTCAAATTTTACTACTAAAAATAGTCAAATTTCTGATAAATTTTTAAATTTTAGATCAAAGATATTCATGCCGCAGTGACAGAAAGCCTTAAAACAAACTCGTCTATTTCTTGCTATCATCACAAGGTAATAAGCGCGAATTTACGCTTAGCAAAATCACTAACTCCTTAATTACTGAAATTTTCTTAAATATATTCACGCTAGAAAGCCGATCAGTACCTTATTCAGGAAATAAGGATTTGTCTGGACAAAAATTTGGACGTGATGCAATGTCCGGAAGAGGCATTGCGAGACTTGAATTCGGATCAGTTTTGTCCGAAAGACGGCGAGGTTCATTACCTGCCAATCGAGTCTACGGGTTCAACCGTCAAAAATGAACTTTGAATCTCCCTAATTGCAGTTTTCGGAAATCCAGAAATTTCAAAATTCAAAAATGTCACCGGAAATCAAAAAAGACAACTACGATAGTAGCAGATTTTTAGAGGAAATACCCGTGCCCCCTTTCTCCCCACCTCATCTTCCTCGTGAATCGCGCATATTTAAAACGATCGTCATGATTCTCAACCGAAATAAGTCGGTTACTTAATTTAAATTAACTCCAATTAACTAAACCACATATCAGGGGTAACGAAAATTAATTACAATTTTTTTTTTTTTGCTCGCTTAATCAACTGAAATTTTGCAAATACATTCTACCTCCACTGTCAACACATCGCGAAACCGTTTTTCGGTTTAATCATGTTTCGTAAAATTTTAAAATGCGTTTTTGACCGTGGGCTTTTTGGTTTAAATAAGCCAATCAATTTTATTTTACCCTACTTAACGAATGAATTAATTTTGAACGATCAATTATGAAATAAACTTTTGAATTTTAATTATAAAGGTACGGTTTGTGTGGTGCGGCTTGCGGCTTGGGATTTTGGCTAGTTTCGACTGCGGTCGACGACAGTTGTATATCGGCCGCAAGGGTGTTTTTACTCATGCGGCTAAAGCCGCGTACACACCACACAAAAATAGAAAACATAATGCATAAAACAGTTTCACAAAACACATCTCAAGCCGGGTTCACACCACGCGAAAATAGAAAAATAATACATAAAACACAAGGAAACACATAAAATATCGCGTTCAAACTTACCTTTCTGTAATTTTTCTTTTCTACCCTTCTACATGACTTTGTCATGTTTTGTGCAACACTTTGGCGATCCGGCAATAGTCGGTCGAGATCAAAGGGAATTTAGGAAACACTTTTTTCTCACGTGGTTTTGCGATGACGGCGTCCATCTTTGTTTATGAGAATTTGAATTTGCAGTGTGAACGATATGTTTCATAAATTTGAAATGCGTTTTGTGAAACAGTTTTTTAAAACTGTGTTTTGTATTTCCGCGTACCAGATCGCCAAAGTGTTTCATAAAACATGACAATATCATGTTTTATGAAACAGAAAGGTAGGTGTGAACGCGATGTTTTGCGTTTTCTTGTGTTTTATGTATTATGTTTTCTATTTTCGCGTGGTGTGAACGAGGCTTTAAAGCTGCCGATTGTGTCGTTTCCCCATTGTGAAGCAAATCCATGAGTAGCAGACGATTTTTTTTTACCCATTTCTTGATAATATGGTCTAAACCTTGTTTATTTCGCTTTTAAACCTTATAAAACTCAAGATTTAGAATAAATATAACACCATTAACACAACAAAAGTGTTTAAATCTGAAAATGTTGGCCTTGGCGCAAAAAATTTGATACCACTTGTGACAGGTGATTGCGTTTCGACTTGTCCCTAGAGCAGTCGCAGCCGCAGCCGCAAAAAAAGCCGATAGCCGCACCACTGAGAACGCCTCCATAAGATGGTGTTGGCATCAGTAATTAGCGGCTTCGAGCTGACGCAGCGACGCACGGCCAGCCGCACCACACAAACCGTACCTTAAAACTATTTTTTAAGATTATGTTGGCGTTTCTGCAATAACAAGGAGTTTTTTTTTTTAAAAAGTTACTTTAAGATGTCCTCGGAAACCTGAAATTTAGACCTGGCGTAATTCCTTAATTACAACGGCCGATAACAAGGTAAGTAACTGAAGCCGAAACTTGGTTTGATTTTGCAAAGTGGGAATAAGTGCCAAATATTTATTCGAACTTGACGTAAAAAAATGGCGTGTATTTTTTTCAATGTTTTTTACAACACGAGTACTAAGCTGCATTTCCATGATTCATGCGCAAACTGAGCAAGACTGCATTTTTTTTTACAAAGCCTTAAGGAAAATCTTAAATTCTATCTGCATTGCAAAAATATTCGGATTAGTCTTGTTTTTTTTTCTTTTTTTTTATAAAAAAAACAATTTTCAGCAGAAATTCGTGAGGGAAATACACTTAAACTTTTAGGTGGAAACTCTTCCACAGAACCGTGTGACAAAACACAAAATAAACTACCGGACTAACGCTTAAAATCCTAAAGAACGGCTTTTTTTTACCTTCTTTGCTGGTATCTCGGATTAATGCCTCGTTTAAAAAGACACGAATCACGCAACGCTGGCTTTGTTGAGAATGAGAACGGCAGAAGGAACCAAACCTGTGAAAAGGACAGGTAATATCAGTTAAATTTCTAATGGTTTTTGTCAGTTTTTGTAAAAAAATTCGACAAAAAATTAACGAAACTCACCTAGTTGATAAAGGGGTTTCTCCATATCTTCCTCTGTGAAGAGCTTTTTGGGAAAACTCGTCATCAGGTTAAACGGTCCGATGCCGTCGGTTCGGTTCATTTGGATGAAGACTCGGACCGCTGCCAACTCTTCTTTACTGCCAAATTCCTGCGTCAGGATTTCCCCGTTTGTCAACCGAATCTGGAATGATGAAAGACGAGTTTTACAGTCATCCCAGCCGTACTATATTTCCAATAAATTCATATATTTTTGATGTTAACCTATATTGTTCTATTATTCTTAGAAATGTCCTATATTTCCTTAAATTGTATTATATTTCCTTAAATTGTCCTATATTTCCTTAAATTATCCTATATTTCCTTAAATTATCTTATATTTCCTTAAATTGTATTATATTTCCTTAAATTATCTTATATTTCCTTAAATTGTATTAATTTCCTTAAATTATCCTATATTTCCTTAAATTGTCTTATATCTCCTTAAATTATCTTATATTTCCCTAAATTGTCTTATATTTCCTTAAATTGTCTTATATTTCCTTAAATTATCATATATTTCCTTAAATTGTATTATATTTCCTTAAATTATCCTATATTTCCTTAAATTGTCCTATATTTTCATTAACTTTTGTACAGGATTGTAATAACCAGGGTGACAAACA
>JAQGCC010002754.1:0-17322 GCA_034698905.1 Xestoiulus laeticollis | reverse complement strand
TTGTCTTATAATTTGACAATAGTATTGAATCTACTTATCTTATATTAAAAACTGTCAGCAATCTGCTACGAATCCCTACGAACCTGATAATGTTGTAATTACAAAGTGATTTAACAAAAGTTAATCAGAGCAATGCTGCTGTATTGCTACTAAGCAATCGTGCTAGTATAATGGCTAACCATACCTTCCATTCCAGTGTAATTGAACAAATTTATAGTTTTAGTGGGGAGATAGTTGGATATCTTGAGTCTTTGTTTATTTTCTGCTTCCATTAGATCGGGCTATAAAAATGTGAACTGCAGGTTAATGTTCCATTTGGAAAAGAAGATGTACTTTTCTTGACATTTAGGGGAATAATAAATTAACTTTAACAATCTTCTTGCCCATGTTGCTACTTTTAGTATACACATTAACATTGCAAACTAAACTAGTTAGCGATTGACTGCCAGTGACAGAATGTGGAAGTCTTTGAAATGGCTCATAACTTTGTTTATGTTAGCATGACAATACAGAAATCGAGAAATTGATTGTCTATCAATCATAAGAATTAGTTTTCTAAGCATTTGTTTTTCCTTATAAATCTGCTATTCCTGAATATCGGTTAATCATGATGAAATATTTGCACCAAACTATTCGTTTCATCTACATTGCAGAGTGCCTCATTTCGATCGTATCACATGAATCCATTTAAAATTGTAACAAATGATCGGACCCAGCATTTTGATAATTGTGAATGATGTGCATACGCTAATAGCTATATATTTTTAAAATTTTCCAACAGGCCTTCGTATTCGCCTATTTAACCTATTCTTAAAGCTTCTTACGTGCGTTTTGTACATAGTTCGAGTAATCTGTGATAAGGATCCTACAGAGGCCAAGTGGTAAGACTTCAACTGAAAAATCTATCTACCATCAAGGAATATGTCTTCAAAAATCGATTTTCTCAATTTTGTGTTGTCTTTTTTACAGTCATGGATGTACAGTTAACAACAAAGTTAAGGTACTTGAAGCCAATAACATGTCAGAAGAGGAGTTTTCCGAGCGGCCTTATATTCATTGGTAAGTAATCATTTCAGATAAGTATGATATTATTGATAATATAATTTACTAATACATTATATGATATACGCATATAATATAATATTACTTGTTCCCTTGTTTTTCACTTTTATAGGGACGCCATTATATGGGTCCATCGGGATATATTCTTATGGGCTATTCAGGTAAAACCTTGTTTATGTTTAAAATATTTTATTAACATTTCCCTATATATAGTTATTAATATTAACCATAATATGAAACATTTAATTAATAATATCATCAGTGAAGTACCAAGTGTCCCAAAGTAACTTTGTGGTACTTTTTCGATAATCGTGAATTGCGTCAAATTATCACGTTTGAAACATTTTCGAAAACTTGCAAGGCTACAAAATAGCAACATACATATATATACATTATATCGCACTGGGGAGGTTGATATCTAAAAATAAATTCCTACTGAGGTTTGTATTTTCAAATATATACCGACCCCCAATGCGATATGAGATATATATACCCGGAGAATTTTTTCACCTTGGTTCGTTTCATTTTGGTTCACCCTTGGGTGTGTCTCAGGAGTTTTGGTTGACCCCGGGTTTTTCTCACACACAAAAAAACCCATAAAAAAATAGAAAAAAATTATCCGGGTATATACATGTATATACATGTAAAATATGGATTATTATAGGATATGATGCATGCACATCGATAATGCTTTCGATTTTGCTTTTGTTCTGCTTGCATTCTACTTTTCTTAAATTAATTAAGCAGCAGACTGCCGATAAAATCTATAAGCTATGTAATTTAATTGTTAATAAATGATGCAGTTTTGATAAGCGATGCAAAACTGTTCTAATTATCCATATTCAGGCCTTATGAATATTATAAAGCCGACTGCTTTTCTTTTTTATGACTAGCTTTAAATTATGAATTCATACATTACATTGAACCAAATTAGCAATGTTTGCATTATTCAGTAATGATTCAATTCTGGCTCATTAGCTGATGTGGAACCTTTTAAATTTGATACCAACCTAATTGAAATGCATATACATTGAAATTCCATGCAAAGTAACTTTTGGCACACTCCGTATTTCTTTTAAAAATCGTACTGCATTCAAGTTAATATAAACCGAAACTAAATGCTGGCATTAAGCCACGATCACTACACGATGAATTATTTGATATTGGCTTTTAGGTTTCCATAGCAGTTATTACCCTATCACAAGCTTTGCTATTAGTGTACCTTGGCTACAAAGTAAGGAACAAATTTACTTTCATCTGAATGCAAATTACTTTTCGGTGCCAAGATGGATTCATTAAAGTGACGTAAATTGAATTTATGTTTTTTTATCGTTGTCAGGGAAATATATGGCAGCAAATCCTCACTTTTCAATTCATCTTAGAAATAGTGAACACTGCACCATTTATTATTACAGTAAGTACTGTCATATAGGTGCCAATTCTCTGGACTTTTAATTAGTCGAATAAAAATGCAGTGTCATGTAGATTTAATTACGTTTTTTTTTCTTATAAATTTCAGCTTACTTGGCCTCCATTGAGGAATTTATTTATACCAGTATTTCTTAATTGTTGGCTGGCAAAGTACGCGTTAGAAAATATGTTTGTAAGTATATTGCAATGTCATCTCTTCAATGTGAAGTTATTGCAATAATTATAAATATCTTTTGTCATCGCATTACCTATTTGGCATTACTTTCAAAAGTTGCCATTTTGGGGACAATATCTAAAAGCATCGTAATATTTGGAGATACTGTTAGACATACAGTAATAAATATAGTAAAACCTGGGAAGGAAACACCTCTGAATGGTGGTGATCACTTTTTTATGAAATGGTATTAGATCAATACATTTCCATTATTATAATTCTCTGTATAGTGACCATCTGTCTATTGTGTATACAGTGACCAGGAGCTGGGTAAATTCAAAGGAAAGGGATGTAAAAGTCATATTTCTTATGGTTTAATCTTAAGGGGCCCAATTCATACAGCATAATTTAGCCACTACAGCTGAACTTCAATGGGGTCTTATTTTAGAGATATTGCTCCTGAGAATAATAAGACTCAGTTGAAGTCTTTAGTTGCGCTGGTTAAATTAAGTTTATGTATATTTGGCCCAACACTTTTCAAACCACTTAGCATATCACACCAAGCCTTTTTAAGTTTATATATGAGTAATATTCTTTGTCGTTCTATGCATTCTTTCGATGACTATGTTTTTGGAAAACATTTCTAAAAATATAAAGTTTCATTGAAATTTTATGGAAAAGTTTGCTTAAAGGATAAAATTGAGCTTTTAAAGCAGCAAAACATTTTAAATTAAAAATAGTACACAAGTTTCAGATTAGCAAATACTGTCTTAACAACATGTTGTTCTCTGCATGGTAACCACCTGTATACAGTGACCAATTTCGCTTACATGTTGAAAATACATGCATGTGAATGAAAGTTTAAACACCACTAGGTATAGTGCTGAGTAAAAACAA
Source organism: Xestoiulus laeticollis (assembly GCA_034698905.1). Classification (NCBI taxonomy): domain Eukaryota; kingdom Metazoa; phylum Arthropoda; class Diplopoda; order Julida; family Julidae; genus Xestoiulus; species Xestoiulus laeticollis. Next base: position 13,778 of record JAQGCC010002754.1, on the reverse strand, counting down.
GGATAAATCGTCCTTTCAATTCGCTCCCCATGCTCAGACTTGAATGAAACATTTGTATGTTAAATGCCAATCGTTTACAAAATTAAAAAGAAAAATGATTTTTAACAGAATGATTTGCATCGTGCAATGCAAAGATCTCAGTCCGCCTTGTCTCAACAATTAATGATACTCTCGGCGACGTTATTGTGCCTAGTATTCACAAGGTAGGTCGAAATTATTAACCATTGTTAAGTAATTCACTTAAAAGATTTTTATTGACCCAATTTTTTGTAATTCGATCAGTTATCGATATTTTTTAAAGCATGAAATTAACTTTTTAAATATAAGTATTAAACTAAATTTTTGAATACGATTTACACACTAAAAACGTTGGGTAAAATTCAACCTAATATTGAGTGTTATATGGACATGTCAACATTGGGTTAACATTGGGTTGAATTTAAGTGTAACAACTAAATGTTGGGTTAAAATTACCCAACGTTGGGTCACAGTTATTAACACAGGTTGTGGTTAAAATATGCATAGAATTGGGTAAATGTGAACTTTGTGTTATTTATAATCAATTCATAATTGGGTAACTTTATTATAAATAACACAAACCTCACATTTACCCAATTCTGGGCATATTTTAACCAAAACCTGTGTTAATAACTGTGACCCAACGTTGGGTAGCTTTAACCCAACATTAGGTTGCTACACTTAAATACAACCTAATGTTGGTATGGCCATATAGCACTCAATATTGGGTTGAATTTTAACCCAACGTTTTTAGTGTATACTCATGAAGAAAAACTATAGATTAAATTTATAAAACAAAAACTCGTTTTCCTAGAAAAGCTCTTCTACAACAAGAGGAAAAGGTAGAAGTAAATTAGTATTAACTCCGCTCCTCTTTGTCATTCTCAGTGTCTGCGGATTCCAGCATTTCCAACGTGCTGGCCATCGGCATCCCAATTTATTTGAGTCCCTCTACTTCGTTATCGTCACCTTTTCCACAGTGGGCTTTGGCGATGTTGTCCCTGACATCTGGCCCTCGCAGCTCTTCATGGTCATTATGATTTGTGTGGCTTTGCTAGTCCTCCCCACGCAAATCGAGCAGTTAGCCTATACATGGATGGAGCGCCAGAAGCTGGGAGGCACATACAGTTCCCACAGAGCGCACAATGAAAAACATGTTGTGGTGTGCTGCACTACCCTGCAAGCCGACACAATCATGGATTTTTTAAACGAATTTTATGCCCATCCACTCCTTCAGGTGAGTTATTCTTGAATGGCCCAAAAGATGTCATGTCACTCGCTTCAGAAACTCAATTTCAATTTAAAAAAGCTTTCTGATTTTGAATTTTTTACGTCCTCGGTGCAGTTACGTCAACTTTCAATAAAAACGATGTAAAATATTAGTACACATGACTTTATGTAATAACTGTATATAAAATTCTCATTCGAAATGCAGTGACCTAAAACGTCTTCCAAAGACTGGTCATATTTGCATGTATGCTGCGGATTAAGGCAAAACTATAGCTTACAGTGTTTGCTTTCAGGATTATTATGTCGTTCTTCTATCCCCTTGCGAGTTGGATTCAACCATGAGGATGATACTGCAAGTGCCGATGTGGGCTCAAAGGGTCATCTACATCCAGGGATCCTGTTTGCGAGATCAGGATCTGATACGCGCAAGGTATAGGCGACAGCCGTGCAGTACATTTTACACATGCACTAAAAACGTTGGGTTAAAATTCAACCCAATAGTGAGTGCTATATGGACATGCCAACATTGGGTTAACATTGGGTCAAATTTAGATGTAACGACCAAATGTTGGGTTAAAGCTACCCAACGTTGGGTCAGTTATACACATATATACTCACTAAAAACATTTGGTTAAAATTCAACACAATATTGAGTGCTATAACATTGGGTTAACATTGGGTTGAATTGAAGTATAACAACCAAATTTTGGGTTAGATCTACCCAACGTTGGGTCACAGTTATAACACAGGTTTTGGTTAAAATATGTCCAGAATTGGGTAAATGTGAGGTTTAATTGTGTTAATTATAATAAAATTAACGTCTCTATCTTTTTAGAATGAAATGAATGCGTTTGCTATATGTTAATATTTTTTTTTTGGACATAAATATGGCAACTTTTAGTATTTTAACCTCTGCAGTGCTCTAAAGATCTCGTGTCCCTTGTGCTTCAGTCTACAAAGCTTCATAGATAATTTGATAAAAATTTGTACATGTATTATTATTTGGCCCATTGGTTTCTATTGTTGGCAATATGATCATAGAACAATTATATTGTTTTCTATTGGTTTGAACTGTTATTATTTATTGTCAAATGATCCAGCCAATACAAATCAATAAAATGTAAATTGAATGTTAGAAACCAATATGACCAATTGAATTCATTGTTTTCTATGGAATTTTTTACCAGTGAATCCAGCTCTATCTGCCAAAAATTTTAATCACTAAACTATTAGATCAGTTAGAACTCTTACAGGGCAAAACGACGACTTTTAAAAGTTCCAATATTTCCAAAACGAAATATTTGCAGGTTGAAACATTTAAGACATGTCTCTTACAAATTGAACATGTATTTCTAACAATTTTTATGTTTTTACTTGTGTAGGATGAGCGAAGCAGAAGCATGTTTCATTTTGGCAGCTAGAAATTATGCGGATAAAACTGCAGCCGTAAGTTAATAAGCTTTTTTTATCTATTTAATTCACGTTTCGAGTTTTAGTCGCTAAGTTACCAGTATATTTTCATTTGATGAAGGATGAACATACAATTTTGAGATCGTGGGCTGTTAAAGATTTTGCGCCTAATGTGCCTCAGTATCTTCAGATATTTAGACCGGAAAACAAAGTTCACGTCAAATTCGCTGGTAATGTGGACGTTTTTCAAGTTTGCGTATAAAAACTCAAATGTTATGCATTATCCTCCCCATATTTATAACTATTTTAATTTAATAATAGAATATGTCGTTTGTGAAGATGAATTTAAATATGCCCTTTTGGCCAACAACTGTATGTGCCCTGGTACATCGACGCTTGTTACTCTACTGCTGCACACATCCAGAGGACAGTAAGTATACTGTTAAAACTGTGAATAAGCGCCCTCCATATAGCGTACTACCTGGGAGTAGCGCACTCTGGCAGTCGGCATGGATCGATTTTATAGAACAACTACCTCTATAGCGTATTCCCTGCGAATCGTGACTTGCGTTCTGGTTTCTTGGGAAAAAATCACGCTTTTACCTGTGAAGAGCGCAAGTCAAAGCATGCAACAATGAAATTTCACTCACTGGGAAATTCAAAAATGAGGGGCTAAATGTCAAATAAAATACATTAGCATAGTGAATGCATGTTTAGAATTTAGATAAGGAATTTCGATTCATGCATGTACATGTTCACCCAAGATAAAGTAAAAATGGCTACATCTGTATACATGTATGTAGATGCAGTTATATACGAGAATATATTTGTTTCCTGTATGTATTTTTCGCTTTTGTATATGTTAAAAACCATTTAAAATTGCAATATATATATTTGTGCATCTTTATTAGGATAATAATATCTGATTTAATATGGTCATTACTTTAGCTGAACCTTCATATAGCACATCCCATGGTGCGCTATTCACAGGTTTCACTGTAGTTAGTTTTCCCTCGGGTTATTTCTCTTCTATAACAAACTTGTTTTTTCCAAAAAGACGTGAATATCTAATTTACTTTGCTACATTTTTCCAGAGAGGGCCAAACTTCAGATGAGGAATGGCACCGCCTTTATGGCAAATGTTCAGGGAATGAAATTTATCATATACGGCTGGGAGATAGTCGCTTCTTCGGTGAATACGAAGGAAAAAGCTTCACCTATGCATCTTTTCATTCTCATAGAAAGTAAGTCGGATTATAGGTCAAAGAATTAAACACTCTTAAAGGAGATAGTGATGTTGAACTTTATGTAGATACGGAGTTGCTTTGGTGGGAGTGCGACCAACGGATTTAGTTGGCTCCTCCATTCTTCTCAATCCTGGTCCATATCACATCATGAAAAAATCCGACATATGTTTTTACTTAAACATCACGAAAGAAGAAAACAGCGCGTTTATTTTGGCAAATCCGAATGGAGAATCTACTCCGAATTCAGAAGCTTCGAGATTCAAAAGAAGAGAATCTATCAGGGCACCGTTACCTCTTCCAACCGTGGGTAAGTTTGGCATTAATTTGAACCTATTAATACAAGTTTGATATGAGAAAAAAACAGTCACAATTTCAGCAGGTTATCCTGAAAAATAATGTTTTAAAAGACATTTTTATCATAGTTCAAGTTAACACGTCATAATTGAATGTGAAATCGTATTCATCTCTTACTAAAAGCACTTTTTAAACATGTATTTGACACTAATAAAGCAAGAAAAATCTGTATTTATAAATATATACCCGGAGAATTTTTTTATTGTTTTCTGGGGTTTTTATTTGTGAGATAAACCCGGGGTAAACCAAAAGTCCTGTGACATACCCAAGGGTCAACCAAAATGAAACGAAACAAGGGGAAAAAAATTTCTGGGTATATGTATATCTCATATCGCACGAGGGTCGGTATATATCTAAAAATTCCTACTGAGGTTTTTATTTTTAGATATCAACCACCCCCCGTGCGATATATATACTTAAACATTTTTGTTTTTGTTTATTGTTTAGTTAAATCAAGCAAATTAATAGTAATAAAATCATTGAAAAAAATAGAACTTTGAATCACAGATGTCATAAAACGCTTTTGCATAAAAATTGTTACTTTTAAAAAAGAAATACATGTTCCGGTACGTGTGTAATTGGTTATTTTATAGAAAGTTACAATGCAGAAATACAGTGCAGACCAAACACTGTAAAACAACAAAATTTTGATTATGATTGTAGAATGGATTGCAAATACATGCATACTGTACAGTACTGCATGCAGTATATTACTATATATATGGTATGCACACTTACCTATTGCATACTGTTTGGCTTAAAATATCTGTAATTCTCGTTTGTTTTGTGAAGTTAAGCATACAATAAACAGACAAAGGATGATTTATATATGTAGATCTCAACTGCAAAAAATTCATACCATGGTATTTTATTAGAAAAAAATTTTGAAGGCAGAAAAATTTGAGATTTCCAAGGACTTCTCTGTAATGTTCTTGTTTCGGCGGAAAATATGATTTTGTTGAAAATTGAATGTATTTTTCACCGCAATTTCATTTTCAGTAGAAGTGGATGATGCTGATTCCCGCCAACCAATGATTAATGAGAGATTACATGATGGGATGAAGTATGGGATGCATTTAGAAGTTCCTAGAGCAGAAACTGCATTGAATATGTGTAATTTAAGCAGAAGAGCTAGCATAGCTCCTGTGCCATCTTTACTTGGTGACTATAATTGAAATTCCTCGATCTCGTCTCAAAGAATTTTGGTATAAATCATTGACGAAATATTCATATTTTGAAAAAAAATGTGTTGCTCTTCAGGCAGTACAATGGTATTGACAGATCAACAAGAAACGTTTCAATTGGAAGAAGTTGCGGATGATCGGCCATGGACAACGCCATGTGAAAACAGCGAGTAAGAGTGTTTTATCTATGTGTCATACACATTAACTTTGTATGAAAATTTACGCTGAGATGCCTTTAGGGAAATCATGAGAATAATTTTTTTTGTATAAATTCTCAATTCAACAAAAGGGAACTGAAATTATAGCTATTACAATATAGCATGTATAAAACAAGGTGATGGCCAATGAATCAGTCATGGATGGTTTTGTAAACATTTATTAGAAGATGCTATTTTTTTAAAATACTGGACTGTAAATTTGGAAATGTAAATCACGAATAATTTGAACTTGATATCTGTTAACAAATGTACTGAAACATTATCAAACATGATCGATCATGATGTTCAAGTTAGTATTTAAAATTGTAGGTAATGAATCTTATGCAAAGTTACGTCACAGGTGGCATCACGTGATTTTTAATTGCAATTCAGTAATAGGAGAGGAAAATGTACAGAAGCAAGATATCTATGAAGATAAATAAGATTAAGATCACGTGATGTCGTCCTTGTCGAAATCTGCATCATGTTCATTATTTGACCATCCCCTGTATGATGGCAAACAGGCATGGCATTTCAGCCATGTGTGATTGCCTACTTATTTTTGTCAGGAACTAACCTGTACTTTGTTTTTATCTTTTGGAACTATCTAACTAAATATAACTGAATCTAACAAAATCTAACTAAATTTTCAGGATCGTTAAAGGATTTCCACCAGTTTCACCTTACATAGGGACGAGTCCGACACTTTGCTACCTCCTCAAAGAAAAGAAAACACTTTGTTGTCTACAACTTGCAAAGGTCATGATTTATTTTTATAGTAATTTAGTTTTAATACCAAATTGGCACTAAATATGGACTCATTAATACTCGATTTTTGTAAATAGGGGTGTGATCATTGTTCCTTCAACAATGCGTCCGAGTACAACTGGCCAAACCGAGCTATCATTTTGGCAGCTGATTTTGCTAGCAATGGGATTTATAATTTTCTGGTGCCTCTACGAGCTCATTTTCATCCCAAAACGTCGATAAATCCCATCGTGCTTCTATTAGAAGAGACGCAAGTATTGAGTTACTCATAAAAGCGTTTTTCGTCAATATTCCAACAAGGGTTAATGGCCTTGATTTTCTTGATTTATAGGCCAAAAACGGCGTTTTTGGATGCGATATCCTGGTTCCCTTTGGTTTATTGGATGCAAGGCTCCATCGATAGGTGAATTAAACCGATGAATATAATATTAAACATTGCAAAACTTCCTAATTGTGTTAGTAGATAAAAATACTAGTATTCGATTCCTAAAATTATGGAACGAAGAAACCACATTTGCAACTGGAAAATTGTAAACCAAATAGTGAATATTTCCTAAAAAGTATCATTATAAATGTATATTTAATGCATACAAAAATTTTGGGTCTGCAACGAATTTCTGCAAAATAATTCAAAAATATTTTATACAAAAATTATTGTTAATAACCTGGTGTTTCAAAATAAAATTTATCTACAATGTGCTATCATATAATAATATTTTAACAAATACAGACAGGAGAATATTTTAGAATGCATCACTAAGGGTAAAAACATAATGCTATAGTGCTATCAGCGATTAAAGAATCGCTTCAGTCTAGAATGAATCTGGGATGATTCTGGAATCAATGACTGCAAACCGAACATGTTGTTTTCAGTTTAAGTTTAATGTTATTTTCGTTATACCATTCAGAACTCATTAAAATCAAGAATGAGTCTAGAAAAGACAAACTCATTTGAGTCCTGGATTCATGCTAGAATCATGTGATGCTCTATTCTTTGATGCGCCGCTTTACTATGTGCGGGTTCATTGCGAATCGCAGGTATGTCTTTAGGAATCCTTCTAGAATGAAGAGATTCTTTAATCGCTGATAGCACTATGTTTTTACCCTAACACCTGATCCACATCAGTTGATCTACATCAACGTTGGTGTAAAGAAGGTGTAACGGTTTTACTACCAAGATCTTCAAGTTTTTTTTAATTGCTTATTTTTATAATTTACTTTTATAATGGCAGCTGTCCCATCACCTCTTTGGAAAATTTGTGAATCAGGTTGCATGACCTCTGTTCTTGCCACTTTTGCAGAATAAATCTTTGAGAAAACTGGATTAAACATTGTAAATTTCACGCTTTTGTTCAAGTTAGAACATTGCATGAGCATCGTTTTGATGTAATTAGATTCAATTTTTGTCCGAATAAAATAATCAGTTTCTCTTATTTTTTTTCTTATTTTTGAAATAAAGTTTGGACGATCTTCTGCGAGCTGGTATCAACCTCTGTGATAACGTCGTCGTTGTGAACAAGGAAAGCACAAATTCTGCTGAAGAGGATTACCTGGGAGATTGCAATACAATCGTCGCTGTCCAGACCATGTTCAAGTGAGTTGCCATAGCTGGATTTAGGCAAACCTGATTATAATTACCTGAAAAGGCCACTAATAGGATTGCCTTTTTGCCTTTGTTTCGTGTTTTTTTTTTTGTCTTTAGGTTGTTTCCAAGCATCAAAATCATCACTGAGCTATCGCAGTCGTCCAACATGCGCTTCATGCAGTTTCGGGCACGGGATGCATACGCCCTCCATCTTTCCAAAATGGAAAAGGTACATGATGCTGGTCAACCTATGGAAACTTCTCTGATATGGGTAACTTCATTATAACAATGATTGCAACTCCGTCTCCAAGCTGCACTCTCCCTACTCTGTAATACTAATAATATTCGACTAACGTCGGCAATGGCTTTTTCTATCTCACTCTTGAATCTCTCTATCTAGAAGTATGTCTTCCCTTCTTTTTCCGTCTCCTTACTCTTTCCTTAATGCTCTTTTCAACGCCTTTTGCATATTTCTTTTCTTTTTTTCCATTTTATCTTTGGGGTTCACGTGTGTTGGGTTTTATTTCATATGATATTCACCTCGTTTAATTACAATAAACATGAATCATGTCGTTATATGGGGTGACATTGTACAACATAGAACAACTCTAGATTGGGAATCTATTACAACTATACATTGTACTTGTTATAGAAATATCAATAACATTGTTTGGTGGCTGAAACATGTTTTTGACATGTATGTACTAGTATATCGCACGGGGGAGGGTTGATATCTGAAAATAAAAACCTCTCTATATGCAGGAACTTTGACCTCACTCTCTCGTTTCGCTCGAGACTGATAAAAGTTCATGACGAGTGTAAATTCCTACTGAGGTTTGTGTGTATATATATATACCCGGAGACTTTTTCCCTTTGGTTCGTTTCTTTTTGGTTGCCCCGGGTATGTCTCGGGACTTTTGGTCGACCCCGGGTGTGTAACAGGAGTTTTGGTTGATCTTGGGTTTTTCTCACAAATAAAAACTCCAGAAAACAATGGAAAAAAATTCTCCGGGTATATATTTTCAGATATATACCGACCCCCGTGCGATATGAGATATATAAAATCCGGAGAATTTTTTCCCCTTGGTTTGTTTTATTTTGGTCGACCCTTGGGTATGTCTCTGGAATTTTTGTTGCCTCGAGTATGTCGCAGGACTTTTGGTAGACCCCAGTTATGTCTCAGGAATTTTGGTTGACCCCGGGTTTTTCTGCAAATAATGAACCCAGAAAACAAACGAAAAATTCTCTGGGTATATATAATTAAATAAGTCTAATACATGTATATAAAAGTACAATTCAATTAGAATTTGAATTTAAAGAAAAACGTGCGTATTAGAATCGCTCGGATATTATAATTAAAATAGTATGAGACAAACGAGATCCCATTAAACGGAGTCCACTGTAATTAGGGACAGTATTAAATGTTTCATATTGACGATATTTTCTATACATTTTTTGAGCTACATGTTACACATTATTTTAAAACATTTTCATTCAATTTTTAAACAAGTCATGTTTTGTTTAATTTTATCGTTTGTCCTGATCTGGAGCAAGTTTACAAATGTAATTTTTCCTGTATATTTTTTATAATGTTTGTATTAGTAAAATATTTCGCATCTTAATGCATGCCAGTTTATCATAACTAAACAAACTGATCAAGTACATGCATACAGAATTAAAATATCCTAAGCGTTTAGGAAAACTAATTTTCAATAACCCAACCTAATTTCTAATAATTTCTAATAATCAAAACCAATAATAACTAATTTGAAATGCCCATATATATAATGTTTCCATATTAAAATTTAGTAAAATTCTATTAATTTATCTAAAAGTAACCGTTCCCTGAAAAAGCTCGTTATTAGTGAAACATCGTTATAATCGGTTTTGATTGTTGATTTTTTTTTACTTTAAATGGAGAAAGGAGATGAGAGATTTAATGGAAGCATTTTAAAATCGCGTGAGACAATTTCAATCTAAAAATTTCGGATATTCATTGTACATGTACAAATAAAGAAGACGGATAATTAGACTAAATTCATTTCGCTTCAAAAATACAGAAATCTCCAGGTTCATAACGAAAATTTGAAACAATCCCTCATCAGAGGTGTCAATAAACAAATATACACAGGCTACATAGACTACAACACCAGCTAATTGAGTTATGTGTCGTGTTTCATGTCAAATTAATAAAATTATCGTACTTTTGATTTCTTGTATTTTTCAGCGTGAGAAGGAGAGAGGATCTCACATATCATACATGTTTCGGCTTCCTTTTGCTGCCGGAAGTGTATTTAGTGCAAGCATGTTGGACACACTGCTATATCAGGTATATTAATACACGTACATATGTATTTCAAACCAGAGAGCCCCAGTTAAGAGGGTTGCATACCAGAATAAGCCTTATTTTTTTATTTAATTTTGGAAATTGATAGGAGCAAATGAAATGCACGAGGACCTAACATAAATATTCTATTATTTGTTTTAATTTTTTTGTTTATGTGTATGTATATTCCATTTCATGGAATTATGTCCGTAAAGTTTACCAGACCCTCTACAATTATAAACTTTACAAACAATATTAACAAGAAATGGAATATACATATACATAAACAAAAAAATTAAACAAATAATAGAATATTTATGCCATGTCCTCGTACATTCCATTTGATCCTAACAATTTCCAAAATTTAATTAAAAAATAATTTATTTAATCCAGATGGAGAAAAAAAGGCTTATCCTGGTATGCAACCCTCTTAATGAAATATTTAATTGTCTTACAAGTTATAAAAAAATAACCTGAATTAGATGATAAATGTTTCATTCGTTTGCTATTTTATTTTAAAATAAAATAATAATAATAAATAAATAAAAAAACATTGTCATGTAAAAAATATTTACAGGCATTCGTCAAGGACTATCTAGTCATGTTCGTAAGGTTGCTGCTGGGGATTGACCAAGCACCAGGATCAGGATTCCTGTCATCGGTAAACTATCTATAAAATATTAAAGAAAACTTACATGTACAGAAACAGCACCATGCAATACTTTTGTTTGTTTTGACGAAACTTTTCATATTTAATTTTTTTTTTTATTTTATTTTTTTTTTGGTAGTTGAAGATTACGCAACAAGATATGTGGATCAGAACGTATGGTCGGCTTTACCAAAAACTATGTTCAACTACCTGCGAGATCCCTATTGCCGTTTATCGAACTCAATTTACTTCTGACGTTGCCTCTGTACGTTTGCACTGAAATGCGTCAGTTCTTGTGGCAAGAGTAAGGGTAAAAACAGCGTAGAGCATAGAATAGCATGGAACATTTCAAGGCCATGCCATGCCATGCTCCATGCTCTACGCTATTTTTATCCTAAATAAGACTGCCTCACTCATTCCAGGTAAAATGATTCGATCTCCAACACCAAATCACATGGAATCGTTTTGACTTGAATATGTGGAGCGACACTGTTCTTGGATGCCCTTAAGGAACAAATGGAATTTTCCTCGTAAAATAAACAAAGAAAATAGTATCCATTACTCAATAAATCCGTGTCTTTTCAGACGATTTTAGGAATTGATGAAGATCAGGATGACAACGAAGTTCACTCGCAGAGCATGGAGAGACAAGAGATTAGTAACCTAGTGAAATGCCGCATGCAGTATTTGGGATTGCCTACCACAGACTATAGTAAGTGTATGTTTTTAATACTGTTTATACGACATATTCCACATGCGATTTAATCAGCTGTTTTTAATTGATTTTAATCAGTGAAAGCTGTAGTCTTGTAAGGTTGTTTGATTTCGTGTTTGTTTTTTTTGCCAGATGACGTTTCAGAAAAACGAAACAGTCTTTCCTATGTGATAATCAATCCAAATTGTGATCTGAAACTGGAAGAAGGGGATATTATGTAAGTTATCATATTGAGAAAAATGAATGCCTAAAATCTAACTTTAATTTGAGGGACACGTTTTGATGGTTTTACTCCCAAAATTACTCGGAAGTCTGATTTTCGAAGTGTGAATTCGGGTTAGGGCCTCTTTTTTTTACAAATTTTTATTTTTTGGAGTATGAATGTAGGGCAGGGGTCGGCAATCTACGGCTCGCGAGCCGCATGCGGTTCTTTCGATGTCAAGTTGTGTATATACCATAATACAAAAGTGGCTCTTTAAAAACTGAGAAATTTTGTAAATTATCACTTTTGGCTCTTCCGTCTCGAAAGGTTGCCTACCCCTGGTGTAGGGATATCTTTATTTATATATACTACAGAATATTGATAGAATGTGAAATATTTCAGCTTCTTGATTCGTCCCAGTCCGTTCAACAGCCAGAAATCGTTCGAAAGACATCCCAGCTTTCGCAAGAAGTCTCTCCGAGCCCAGGCCATGAGGAAGCAGAAGGCCAAGGACATGGACAGTCCGCCCAAGTCGATGAGCAGCGAAGACAATAGCGACATTCTGGAAAATGGCAACGTGCGTATCACCATCAACAACAGTTGTTGCGAAGGGGAGGACAGCACAACCAGTTCCGAGGGATCCTTGCTGAATTCTCCAACCCGACTTTCCGTCTAGGAACCTCTCGCACTCCAGGTCCTCTTTTGCGTCTTCGACGCCAACCTGCTCAATACATACTACTTAAATGTCATCGAGGTGAGGCGTACAATCACTATTTTTTACTATCTTGCAGCAAGAGAATATTGTGCACATTCAGTGGCCGGATTACACCCAATTCCAATTAACTTAACTGGCAATTTAAACCGGTTATAATCGATGTTTGCAATATATGGCACACATTATTGCAATTGGGTGTAACCCGGCACAAGTAGGACCGGCGTAAAGGGTATTGGAATGCATCAACAAATATTACGTAATGTGTTTGCCATCTAGTCACAGTTTTTGAGTATAAGGGGTGAACCAGTATGCGCCCCTCGGTTTGTCCTGTGGCCGCAAGCACCCCGCGGCCACAGGACGAACTGCTCCCGCCACCGCGAGGTGGCGTTGTGTACCAAACAAGGCGATGTGCCACTCTACACTTATGCCTGATTCTAACTATACACGGAAAATGGTCTGCTAACTTGCAAGTTAGGTCTGAGCATGCTCAGTTGGGGTCATTTTTTTTGGATTGAGAAGTCGGTTGAGAATAGCTCCTCCCCTTTTTTAAAGCTCGCCAGGTTGAGCTTTTTTAGCAGACAGCTGCCGACAAATGCCATCTCGTCACTGGTAGTCAATGAAAGTAGGTATAATTATTATAGAAAAGCTTATTTTAAATGTAATTACAACTGTATATATTTTAATGGTTGTATTTGTACGTTTGTTAATGTCGCGAACCATTTGGACTAGCAATCGATTGATACAGTCGAATTTATAATCATTTGTGGTACGTATATACTAGCTTGTAATTTCAACCTCTTGTGGGATAATCTGTCAACCTAGTGTTTATATGTTTTGAAAATTGTTTATTTTCATTCACGTTGTGAACCACGCTTGGTGGAAAAAGGCAAAAAATTACACACAAGTCGGTCTAGTGTGACCAGTGTTTGTTTTTCAACCGAGCTTTTCGGTTGATCATTTTGACGTCACGGCCGACGTTTTCCGCTGGTCGGTCAAGTGTGAATACGGCATTAGACTCCCGCAGCCGTGAGGTGGCGTTGCTACGCTTAACCCCATGCCACACTAGGCTGGAAACGCGCGTTTGGCTAGCTGCAAACAGGGCTTTTTTAAAACCTTTTATTTAACTTGGTTAGAAGGGAGCGCATGGTGTTTGTTTGATTACATGGATATGGATCGTG
>JAQGCC010002753.1:0-17334 GCA_034698905.1 Xestoiulus laeticollis | reverse complement strand
TCTATAGTGGCCATGCGGGGTGGGTCAAAAGTGAATTTCCTGCCAGTACTTGCTGGCTATACATTAAAAGGTTTTACCGAAAAACTACGTTTTTTTATACTGTATTATTAATTATCTTAGAAGTAATTTATAAGTATTGAATTACATATCGCGTTTAGGATATTAACAAAAATTGACTTCGAAATGTACATTACCATCAGAAGTAACCATAGGTGCTTGTACATGTAACTATAAACAGATACTAATTGCACTTAAAACGTTCTAAACAAAAAGTTCATTCTGCATAGTGACCACTTTTCATAAATTTGTTTTAGTGCATACATGTATGTTTTCCTTCAAAACAATTCTTTGTATAGTGACTACCTGTATACAGTGACCGAATTTGGCTTTTTTTGGGTGATCACATTTAGCAGGTTTCAACAAATACCATTTTAAACATTATCTAAATCAGACCTGGATCGGAATCAAAGAACATCTCATATTTTGTGGAGTTTAGGATCGCTTCAAAAATGACTATACTAAATGTATTAGAAATAGGCCTACATGCATCCATATAACATTGCACATCAAATTACTATATGTACCATTGTATGGGTAATATAAGATAGCTCAGTATATATATATATATATATATATATATATATATATATGGGGGAGGTTGATATCTGCAAATAAAAACCTCAGTAGGAATTTATACGCGGCAGGAACTTTGACCTCAGTCCCTCACTTCGCTCAGAGCTTTAGGTTTGTATTTTCAAATAGGAACTGACCCCCGTGCGATATGAGATATATATACCCGGAGAATTTTTTCCCCTTGGTTCGTTTCGTTTTGGTTGACCCTTGGCAATGGCTCAGGAATTTTGGTTGTCCCCGGGTTTTTCTCACAAATAAAAACCCCAGAAAACATTAAAAGAAAATTCTCTGGGTATAAACAGTTAAAACCACCTGCGATTAAGGTTCTCATGTGCCCTTAAAGATTTACTATCACTACAAATTTATAGCAAGTTTACAAATCATTACACAATTTGAAGATGGTAAATGTTGACAATATTAACCGACTATAAGTTCACTATAAGTTCTTAAGATCTTATAACATATCCTTCTTTTGTAATTCAAAATAAATTGTGTTTTAATACTAAATACCAAAGGTTAATCATTTCATATAAAAATAGGTGCCCTTTATTCCTGTTAGGTAAACAAGTTGACAATTAATTATGTATTGCACGAACTAGGGAATTTGGTGCAAGTTGTCCAAGCAAAAATTGATTGCAATCAGATTGATATCAAAACAGGAGATCCTGATGCAACTGACGTCATGTGACCAATATGACGTTTCGTACTACGCACGGAATAAACATCCTTTAATGACTTTTCCTCTAAGTTGCAAAAATAATACTTATTTGTCGTTTTCTTCTGAGAACATTAATGCGAATAAACAACAACTTGTTGGGCTATTAAAAAACAAGCGCTTATTTTTAACATTCTAGTTCGCTTTCTGCATGCTAATTCAATTCCCTCGCTCCCTTTACTAAGCATATCTATCATGACGATTTGTTGAACATGCAACATTTCTGATGTTGATTAAACCGCAAATTAATATTGGTCTATCCATCTGCCTTGCATGCAATATAGGCGTTGACTAATTTTGCTACTTAGCATATGCAAGGTTAATAAAGGAATAGACGGATAGCTCTGGACTAAATTATGAGAGCAATTTCAGGTAGAGCTATATAGCAATCCACTCTTTTTTTTTTTTAAAGTGTATCGTCAACAAATAAATCTTGTTGAAAAAAATCGAGCACTTGAAAGCAGTTTTAAATTGATCTTGGGAAAAAGCAGCCCCGCCTTCACGTTCTGATGGTGATTGAACAACGTAGACTCGCAATTTTCCATTTTGAATGAATTTTTCTTGAAGTGCAGGACACGAAGGCAACTAAATTTTAATGAATGAGAGGTGGAAAGTATGTTTGAAACGAAGGGGAGGCACAAGTTTTAACGAAATAGTTGATCTCGCCGGAGATCCAAATGACTTTTCACCAATCTTGTGCTTTGAAAAATAGCATCAAGTTTTTCTTCAATGTTCGCTGGTACTACACAAGAGGTTTTTGAAGTGCATGGCCACCTTGCCATGCATACATTTTCTTATTACTACAACCTTGCATTTTTTTTTTTTCGGTTGGTTTGTTATTTTTCTCTTATTAAAACCCTTGCACCACGCCCACGTGAGGCTTAATTGGTACGCTCCCAACCATTGCATATTGCACGTGGCCATGCAGTCGTGGTCCAGGGGTCAAATAGTTTAATATATTTCATTCTGGCTGCTTCGTTTCTTATAGAATAATTGAAAGGCTGTCTCGTTATGGCTGCTTGCTCATTATATGCAGGCATTTGAAATAAACTTGGCCTGAGCATGTACTTAACCTTTCACCGTCTTGTTTGTCTATGCGTATGGCGTTTGCACATTTGGAGCTTATATGATGTGATTTCTGTTTTCATTAGAAAATTGAACGATTTCTACAAGTGCGTTGAAGTATGATATCCCACGTGCATTTCGTGTAATAAGAGGTGCTGGACGTGTGACGGTATTGTCACACAATATCTATATGCATCTGAATGCATATTCGATTTTTTTCTCTCTCCTAAATAGACATGTACATGTGGAATAGTGACTTCATCCAAAGTTTCCAGAACATAATAGCCCAATTTAAAATCTTGGTATCTTGGACTAGTCTCATTTGATTCTTCCTACATGTACAGGGCCTTTCACTTGTACACACCCATGCAAAAATAATGAGCAGAAATTGAGCAGAAAAATATCCAAGTGTATTTTTTGCAGAAACTATTATGCAGAATTCTTAAAACAGAAAACATGGGATACAACTTTCCACCATAATTCTGCAGACGATCAGCTGGGTGAATCCTTTAGAATTCTGATAGATTTATTTTGTATGGGCATTGTTGCACAAGTGGCTCTTAATTAACCGCTATAATATGTTGAATAATATTTAATAATGAAATAAAAGTTGTCGTATAGTAATGAATTCATGTAATTGTAACGCGTGTTGTAGGAGAATTAACTCGTTGCATATACCGTAAAACCTGCTTAAAGTGACCACCCAAAAATGTACAATGTTGGACACTATACTGTTGGCTACCATAATTAATGTGTACATCATTACATGTAAGCTCAAATTTTGTTATTTAAGCAAATTTGCTTAAATAACAATTGGCAAAATTAAAAATGTTTACCAAAAACTTAGTCATTGAAAGAATGCACTGAAAGATGACCTTATACATGTATTAGCTTTACAGAGGCTAATACACAATCAATAAAGGAGACCCCATTGGAATCTAGCTACATGGCTAAAGTAGGGTATGTAAATTGGGCCCTATGATTAAAACAATAAACAAATTAACTAATTTTACTTCCCTTTGAATTTACCCTGCCAATTTTCTGAGAATACTTTAGTTTTCACTGATCTAATTGCAGACTTAAGATGGTTACTTTATTATAAAAATTTATTGGAAAAATTGCAAAACAGACGGCACACACTGGTCACTTTACACAATAGACAGCCTGCCATTATACGGAGAATTTTCTTATGTCAATGTATTGCAATAAAACCATTTTGTGAAGTAGTCACCATGCAACATAATAAAACAATATACAAGTTGTAACTCCTATAAGGCTACACAATTGAGGCATGCAGCTCAAACAATTAACTCAAACGAGAATTGATATCAACTTCTACATGTTTTTCAAATATTATAGTTGTTTTTATAAATAGCAAGGGAAGAGGTGACCAGAATGATCAAGTACAAGGAATTCCTTGCCAGGTAGCTATAATAGCTCTTAATAGCATTCTATAGGTGAGCATGTTATCAAAATGCAGAAATCCCCAAGTTGAACCTTGTAAACAGAACAATCATGATCACAAAAATGGTTATATAGGTGTTAGTTTTTAAATATATTTACACGAGATTATATGGCCGAGAGTGGAGAACTTGTTTCCTTCAAGATCATGTTGCCCCCAACCCACTCATCATATTCGACTGAGTGCTTTTTCTGTCCTCATATTATAATATCTTGTTTTGAACTCATGATCCGTTGATTTGAGGCCCATTTTTAGTTCAGACAAGCATGAAGTCAAGTGACCCGTACATTACACGAAACTGGAAAAAAAAAATGTACGTATATACACACACACACACATCATGCGCTTTCCTTAAAAATCTCCTCAAAATATTGTTTTGTTTCAGCATATGTCGTTTTTTGTGCTGAAAACACACACACTGTCTATCCAAATAGGTTCCTCTTTTGATCTTATGAAAAATTGAACGACTCATGCGTGCGATAATTATTTTAGCCCCGGAAAACTTATGGTTGTTTGAATACGAACTTCATAGTGCATGCCATTCCGTTATAATTGGCAAATTTACAACAATTCTCGTTAATTTTTTTTGCTCTCATTACTTTTTGTTGGTAATGAACGCATGCATGCTTGAAAGTCAAGTTCGACTATGCGATAA
The DNA here is from genome assembly GCA_034698905.1 of Xestoiulus laeticollis. Taxonomy (NCBI): domain Eukaryota; kingdom Metazoa; phylum Arthropoda; class Diplopoda; order Julida; family Julidae; genus Xestoiulus; species Xestoiulus laeticollis. The sequence continues at coordinate 12,804 of JAQGCC010002753.1, read as the reverse complement.
TAAGATTTTTGTCTGAAGAATTTAAATTGATATTTCAACTTTGTGTTATGAAGGGAAATGCATGAAAAAAGCTACAACTCTTTTGCACGCATGGCATTTCATTTCATGCTGAAAAATTATAAGATTTTCATAAATGAAAGCAATGTATTTTTTTATGTGCATAAAATGCACTGTATTGTAGTGAATCGGTGTGGAGAGATGAGGAATTTATTGATTATAAAATAATAGGATAAAGGAAGTTATCATTTATTTTATTACAGTCGTAAAAGTTGCCATTTTTAATACTAATGTGTGTTTAATGTAAATTAAATTATAAAAGCACAAGTTTTATAAAAAATGGGGGGAATAAGCTTGAAAAATGAAAATGCCCTTACAAACTACATGAATTCCCTCGGTAATTTTTTATATTCAAATTTAGAAAGGATATTTGTAGTTTTTTCTTAACAAGGTAAAATCACAGTATACATGTAGTGTAATTTCATAGTAGGAACTATGACATTGAACCTCTATGATTTGTTTTGCAAAGGTTATGTTAAATTTCTATATAGAACTTGATCTATATCATCGCATTTTAATAACTACAATAGGATATATTTTAAAGGGGAATTTGAATTTACATTGTGAATTGATGTCTTTGCAAACAGATTCTATATAAAGTCCTGTTTAACAGTTTCATGTGTTTGTATTTACAGTAGAAATTCTATATGTTTCGTTATTTTAGTATAAACAAAGGTCTTTTCCCCCGAGCAATTGTGTTCACATGTCAATGCAGGGTTTTTAAGGGTTCCCTAAAACTTTAAAAATTCAAGACATGCTGACAACGTGTTCGCCCATGGTCATTAGGCTATAGGGCTATCGTAGTACACGGTTCTGCGCTTTCATTCATAATTTGGAAGTGTTTTTCTTCTAGGTTTGTCGTAGGTCAACATGCCTTGAAGACAAAATAGCAACAAAAAAATAGCCATGGCCGAAATAATGAGATAGTGGGAAGAAATGTTACCATGAGTTGATACGAACTTTAGAGGGGAGTAAATTCGTTCCTTGGTCAGCTTGTTATGGCAAGAGATATTGGATCTGTAGGTGATTTAGGAACAAACAAACAAAAAATAATGAAATTGCATTTTGACAGAGAAAGGTATTGCAATAAGCTATACATGGGAACTTTTTTTTTTCGAAAACAACATGAGAGTACCATGGTAAACATGAAAGTAGGTAAAGCTTGCAATAGTGTTGTTAATTATGTTGTCCATGTTTTTTAATATATTTTCAAATTTGTGAAGTCTTCTGTTGAGTTTTTTCTAATAAAAATGGAAACAATATGTTTAGAAGGGTCATTTTTATTTTGGAGTTATAAATAATGGTTTTACTTTAAAAATGACATTTTCACGACATGTAAATATGTAACCTTCAGCATTGTCAAATACATTTCGTTGAATATATGAAAATTATCATGTATATTGCTATTTAGTACATATACAAATCGCAAAATCCTTCCTGTATATTGAATCATACATGAACAGTTTAATGTCATTTTTATTTAACTGTTATTCCGAGAATGTCAATGATCTTAACAAAAATCCGTGTCATTTTTTATCATTTTATTCACTCCCAATGACCATGCAGTTACAAAGGACGTCATTATAACTCAATGTTTGCCCATTAAATCCCAACGGGGTCTTAAGCCTGGTCTATACTATACGTATAACGTTTTGTCGTCAGTCCTGCATGATCATGACGACAAAATGACGACTTCTGATGATCACTGAAAACATAACATTGCATGTATACCAAGTTTAAAGCCTGTTTCAGTGATCATCAGATTCACCCCATACCACAGTTTCCCACCTTAAGCTTCTGTTCCGATGAGTCGATGCTCGAAATTTGAGCCAATTCGGTACCACAGTTGCCAAATTGTCGACATCTTATCGGAGATGGAGCTCAAGGCAAGAAAAATCGAAAATATCACAGAATTCCCTATCATTAGCCGTATCTCGACAGCGACGATTGTTAGGGAAACATGAGAATTGTAATCTGGCAACATGGTGCACGTGAAATTTGTCTTATTCCGCCATTTTGAAAACTGCCGTCTCAAGATACCTCGATCGGTGCCCAACCTTGATCTGGTGCTCAGATGAAACTATCTGGGGTACCAATCCCAGGACTTGATACGAAGCTTGGTCTCAAGCAGCGCCATTTGTGCAACTAATTGATCGGTTTGTTGTCATGATCATGCAAGACGGACGACAACACATTACGTGTAGACCAGTCTTGAAATAGACCCATAAAAAGGATGATAAGTATATTCTAAAATTGACAACAAGGGAATTAATGAGTATGATGACATGTCCTTTTAACTTTTTGTATATAATAACGTAGTCTGGACCATTTTTGCTAAATTATAGAATGTTATATAATAAGAAGACAATTACATTTGTGAAAAAATAAAATAACGATACTGTACGTTTGCTTCTATAAATCACAAAGTTCAATGACATCATTGATAATTAGGCAATGCAATTCATTAGGATCATCATTAGCAGCCATAAGTAATTGTATTGAGTGTATATCATCAAGTCAAGCTTGGAATACTGTATATGTAATATCTGGCAGTACATTTTGTTGTCACATGAATAGGACATGTACCAAAATGAAAGAATATGCTTGTCTTTGAACATAAAAAAGTATGGGAATATATGGTCAGAGCAGTTCTTGGGATCTCTAAAAGGTGCCAGGAGATGGTCGAATATTTAAGAAAAGGCTAGGGTGTAAGATAATACAATCGCGTGAGCAGACAGCAATGCCTTTTTATATTTTACAATGCCATAGTTTTATGGGACTTAATTTCAAGGCCAATAATAGGCGTTTTTATGGGATTTTCATGCACCTATTCATATATGACATGGAAAATAAAAATGCAACCTCTGTTTTACAATCAGCACTGCCTCGAATGCTTATTCTGAATGTTCTAGAGTTTTGTTAGATGAATGAAAATGCGGTGGAATCATGTGTATACTCGAGTTCCTCCCACTTTAGGACGTGGACCTCTACTTTTTCCTCCAAAACAACCACAAAAATTCTCAGGAATATTCTTTTTCATTGCATTTAATTCCATTCAGTCATACCCATGTTCGTATAAACTCATGCGCCAGACAATTAATTTGAACGTGGCTAATTATTATGGTGTTTTAATAACACGTTGCTTTTAAACAAACTTCAGAAAAGCTTTAAAATTTAACATCAACTATAGTTACCCTTGCAAAATATACGATGTCGTATTTTTAGTTAAAAAGCTTTCTAGTCACGAAGTGTTGTGGGAACTTCAGTGCGCTATCACAGACTACGAATTATTGTTCATTTTATATTTCCTTATCTAATGCGTGCGAATGTTATTTTTTATGTTTGTTTGTTATAAAAATCTATTGGAAATGAACTTGAATTATACAAAAGGCGATGATTTTGAAAGCAGTGCTTCAAATGGACCAATTTCAAGTGTTTACTGCAAGACCACCTTATGCATGGTATCTACAGATTTGGAAAACTTGAAATTGTCAGGGAAATTCGTTAGTCCTGGAAAAGCTAGAGAAAAATGATATACTTTTGTAAGTCAGGGAATTTAACACAAATATTACATTTGGCTTCATATAACCGGTTGTCACAAAACTTATTCTAATTACATGTGGTTAAGTTTTAATTCAGATTGGACAATGAATATAAAAGTTGTGATGATAATTTGTGTGATATCAAAACTAAGTCTTTATATTTGTGAAACGTTAAAATTTGCATTCTAAAACCTATTCTATAAGCAACAAGATCAGTTATTAGGCAGATTGTCATATTTTTAATTTTCAGTCGTCAAGGATGGTCAGGAAAAATAGATTTAAAAACTGAAAAAATTAGTAAAAAGTAAATAATAGCATTTCAGTGGGAATCCTGTTATAAAACATGTACAAAATGTTTTTTTTTTTTTAAATATCGAAACATATTCTATCATCTTATCATGGTTGTAAATTAACACATGAAATGTCCAAATGAAAACATGTATATTTACATGTACATCATGTGCACAGGTTGTACTTTATAGGTGTATTTGTGACATTGATTCTATCATTCTATCATTGTTGTAGTACATATGTACACTTGAGATGTACAAATGTAAACCATTTACTTGTAATGCATGTTATACTTTATAGGCTTTATATCATTTTATCATGGGTGTAATACATGTACATTTAAACATTTGAGATGACAAATTTAAACCATGTACATGTATACGTGGTCATGTTATACTTTAATATGATTAACTTAAGACAAACTATAAAAAAATCTAAAGCAAATGAATATATGGGTTATATGGGTGCGTTTCAATTTCCAAATTTGTCTAGTATACCATTTTTTATATTTCTTTGAAATATAGCTAGACTAAACAGATATTCTCGTCAATAAGCACCTATAAACACCTTATATTTTCTGTAGTCTTGAATGCAACCTATCACACCCTCTTATCTCTTCAACAAGAAAAGCTTAGCTGGAAGGTTAGTTTATGCAAATGAAACCGTTGGGAAATCGTAAAAAAATATACTGGAACAATGTTCTCGAAAGAAACTGTAAAATTGCGATAAGTTCAGGCGTTTTCTTCATGTGTGGTCCGAATACGATATCGTTTAAAATTGTCATGGGGGTCTAACATGGATACCGAGAGTCAATAACTTAAAACTCTGTGAATCTACTGTAGAAACATTACATACAAAGGTGTCTGAATTCACGTGTAGTATTCACCGATTGCCATAAACGATTTTGCCTGAGCATAACAAGTATTTCCAATTGTTAGCTATCGAGGCAATTACATTAATGCATCATGCTGAGTATGAAATTTTGGCGTTTCTTATTACATACGAACTTTTTGTTATCATTTCTCAATAACGTCGAGCATCCCACCTATATGGATGGACCCTGAAATTTTTCGTTGAATGGGACGATAAACGAGCATTTTTTCGTGAAGGGCAGTTTTTATAATATTTTAATAAAGGAGAAATCTTGGCCAAATGATGCATGCAAAAATGCACTAGGAGTTGAGAAAACGGATTAATGCAAGATATGAAGCTGAATTATAAGCTTATCTTGCACAGGTGTAATAAATTCTGGGTTATCAGACACTGATAGAAAACAGCCAAACTACATTGTCGAAGTGAGAGCAAGCTTCGGTGGACAAGAACATATTTTTTAAATGCTCGACAAACCTCCAAATTGATAGCTTTATGAGCAGTTGCTCAGAATTCCGTTAAATGTATTCCGAGATTAAACCGTATTTCAATGTTGGAAATTAAAGCAGTCAACCGGTACCCCCTAACTATTACAAGTTATCATCTAGGTGGAACGTTTCGTCTTATTAGCCATCCTAGTAAATATACAGGATCTCACCATAGCTTGGCAATTTTTCGCTATTTTCCATTTTTTCTGGTGGAAATTAAAGTAATGCGTTTAGAAAGTGTTTTTGTTATCTTGTAAATTGACAATATTCTGTTGATTGCAAAACTACCTGTATAATTATGATTAGGTTGCACATGATAACAGCACACTAAGCTTCTATAATTCTCTCTAAGGGTAGGTTGTACCAACTGAGGTGAAAATCTAAGGTTTACTAACCTCGGGTTAAAATATAACTCCTGGTTAACCTCCAGGTTAGCTGTATGTGTTGCACCAATTAACTCTTGATAAAACAACCCAGGGTTATAGAACCCATGTTCCAACATGCAGAAAACAAAATGGCCGCCATTTAATTCTAGAATATTAACCCGGGGTTAACCCTGCCTACTCGCTGGGTTAACCTTTTTCTTCATTTTTCCCTAACCCACGCTTGTGCTAGGGAAACCTAGCACACCGGCCCTAAGGGCCGGTTGCACTAACAAAGGTTAAGAATAACCTAAGGTTAACCTGCTTTATAACACTAGGTTAACCCACCCTTGCATTACACAAGCGTGATATATGGTTAAAATGGAGCGAAAGGTTAACCCAGCGAGTAGGCAAGGTTAACCTCGGGTTAATATTCTAGAATTAGATGGCGGCCATTTTGTTTTCTGCATGTTGGAACATGGGCTCTATAAACCTGGGTTGTTTTATCAAGGGTTAATTGGTGCAACACATACATCTTACCTGGAGGTTAACCAGGAGTTATATTTTAATCCAAGGTTAGTAAACCTTAGATTTTCACCTCAGTTGGTGCAACCGGCCCTAAATATTCAGTTTTTTAATAGGAGGGTTGTAAACCAGAATAAGCCTTATTTTCTAAATTATTTTTTTTAATTCAATTTATTTAAATTTGGAAAAAATGGAATGTACGAGGACTAGCATAAATATTCTAGTTTTTTTTTCCATTATTTTTTTGTTTATGTATATGTATATTCCATTTCACGGAAATATGTCACTAGTTTACCAGACCCTCTAAAAATTATAAATTTTACAGAGAATAGAAATACCAAGAAATAGCAATAGCAGGCTAAATTACACTTCTAACATCATTGGTGATATTGTGAACAACACTGTTCAGTGTATATCTCACCCTGTTTTCATGTTTGTTGTAGCATTTGTATATATATATAGGATTTAAGGGTAAAACATGCTGGAGCATGGATAAGAGGATGTCATGGCCTTGAAATGCAGCGTTTCGATTGGTTTCCCGATGGCGGAATTTTCCGATTGCCCAATGCAGCTTAATGTTGCATTTCATGGTCATGCCATCCATCCTCTTATCCATGCTTCAGTATGTTTTTAGCCTTAAGATATGTTTACAATTGTGGTATTATTGTTATTGAGTTTTTTTTTTGTATATTACAGACCAGAGTTTCAGGTTTTGAGTATACTCCCCTTTAACCCTAGCTGTCTTTCTCATAGACCCATTTTATTAAATAATGCACATGTGTATAACGAAAATATATGGAAATTCTGTAGCGCATTTCTCAAGTTGTTTTGGAATTGTATGGTTTAAAAAGTACAGGAAGTTAAAGTTGAAAATATGAAAACCAGATAGCTAGTCAGTCAAATTGCTGTTATTCCTAAGGCGATCCTAAACTCCATACTGGCAATGAAAAATTTACTCTTTTGTTTTAACAGTAAAATTTTACTTAACTCCAGGAATCTGATATCATGTAGAATTTAACGATTATCTTGCGAAAGTTTTCTAATTCAGGTGATCGATGCAAAAATATCAGAACAATCCATTCTGTATGGGTCAAGTTTTAAAATCTCTAAAATAGCAACATAATAAATTCTTCCATTGCCTGCATATAACTTAAATTCCTCTTATTTAGCATCCTCTAATTGACAATGGTGTCAAACTCAAGCATGACACTTGCTTCAATGTCTATATAGCATCAGCATTCAGGACTAGGCGGAAATGCTCGATTTTATCCAATGCTGACCTTTCACCTAGCTCCCTCCATTCCTACTTTATTTATTCAATATTTTTGGATGCCAAGTGTCATTTATGCAAAGGCTAGTAAACATCATCTGGCTGTCACATGCCTGTTTTGCAAACCTGATGCTAGTTCACCTGGTTTATGTCATGCAGGTGAACTCGATGTATTTTTTTTTTATTCAGGTGTTACTTAATATTTGTTTTTAGTGTCGCATTTCCGACACGTACACATCGGTAACCAACCCGTGCATAACTCGTATCTTGTAATTATTATCAGAACGGACGAACTGCACATTTATCAAGTAATTTTTTTTTATAGAAATTAAAATATCCAGTTTTTGCTCATTTGTCCAGTTCTGGTGTCCCGAGGGTAGGGACGTTTTTCATCGGGTTGTGTAGTAGTAGTGGTATAGTAGTACGTCTATGCCACTGTGCGTATAAATCATTGCCCTGCTTTTTCCAGATTCTGTCCATGGTAGTAGTCTATTGGCACTCACTCGTATACATTTGCTTTGCACTGAAGCGCACTATGATTACCTGTTCAAGTCCATTGCACTTATCAGACCAGAACTTGCAAAAAAATTAGCAAAAAACTCAACTGCCCGGCCCTGTTTAGGAATGCGAGCATTGAGTGCTACGAGCTACGCAAAACCAGATTTGGCCGTACAACATCTGCTTTTTTAACAGGACATTCACTATTTATTAAAATAATTTAATATATGCAGAACCATATAACCATTTAACGACTTGGTGCATAAACCATCGGTGGACAAACGATGCCATTTACCTGGAGAAAACTAGTCTGAAGATTTCGGTAAATTTTGATACAATGTATTATGGCCAAGATTCGCTAGGAAAGCTGCTTTGATTTCCTGTTCTGGAAAACGATAAATAACGCTTGAATTTGCAATGTTTTCCCCTAGTCACATTCAATAATATTTGGGTAATTTTGTGCTATTTTCCTTTCTTGGAATGTAATGCCGTTTGTGAATAAGATTGTAGGAAACTTCAAATCAAATGATAATGAAGAAGTTCATTTTTCAGAGGTCGAAATGTTTCAATTTGTGATTTAACTTATATCATGTCACAACATTTTGTTTTTGTAGAAACTTTATGCGTAAAGCAGATGAAACTGTCGATAAATTGTATTTTAAAACATTTAAGTTAACTTCACATTAACGAAGCTTGCTTGGTTGTTTGTCTGTTCGTTTCAACTTCTTTGAGGTCCATTTTAACCAATTTACCCACGTACTATAGAGCTGGAATTTTGCGTGCAGCTCAGTCTCATGGGATATTTTAATATTATGAAATTTAAAAGTAGATAAAACCGACGCTATTAGAATAAAAAAAATAGAAATTATAGATTTAAAAATGCCTCAATGGACTCTCAGCAAAGAACGGTTACGCTATGGAGCGCTCGCGATCGCTCTGTAGCGTAACCGTTCTACAACAGCTGCGAGTGCTGCAACTAAGCACCATTCATGTCGATGTGTAAATAAGGTCTTAAATTTTGATACTCTTATTCTACTACTGTTAACTTGGGATGCCCAAATGAAAAATATCATTGTTTGAGACCTTTTTGCTTATGAGATTATAACTAAATTATTTATCTTCTTGAGTATGTTCTTATTATACTATACATGTAGTTGGTTTCCAATGATATTGGATCCTCATTTGGTCCCATTGCTTAAGTCTTATTATCAAATACCTTAGTCTCATCAAAGGCTGTTTATTCACAAACAGTATATATATGTGATTATTTTAAGCACAGATATAAGTGCTACCACCTTGAAAGTTGTTGTCAGGTTTAATTTCACATATCAATTCATAATGATTATTTGAAGTTTTGATGTTCTGTATAAACTTATTGCTACCATTTTTGGTAGAGCACGTACTGCAGTTGCAGTATTGTGCATGGAATTTGTACATCCCATCCAAACAAACCTTCACGTTTCCCTCCAATTGAAGTGGGAATTCCTCAAGTGACAATTTATCACATCATTCAGGTAACTTTTTACTGTTAGGTAAAATTAAAAAAAAAATATTGAATTGAAGCATTTGTACACGTGCACATCCTGATAGGCGCTGTTCCTTTGAGCTCGATTTCCTCGTAATTCCCATAATTTATAAAAAGTTCAAGTAGGACAACCGCTTACATTCTATTAAATCGAAGCAGAGTTCCGTTTCAGAGAACCACTTTACACAAAGTACATTGTACATAATCTAATAAATCAGATAAGAACGGACTTCATTATTAAATAGTGACTCTCACATTTTTCTCCTGTGTTCGGACAATTAACGGGTAATATGCGTTTGGCAGTTTTCTAATATATATCAGATCCACTTTGACAATCTTGTTATTGTACCCTGGCATTAGACGAGCTTCAATTATGTTTCTGCTGATTAATTGTTTGACTTGCTTTGAAAGGCATCGTGATCCCTGCTAATGATTACTCTGTTAACATACTTGTTTCAACTTTGTGGAGAATGATAGGTGCGAGCAAACCATAAGATGGGCTCTGATGATAAACCCACCTTCACGTTCTTGTATGGTTCCCTTGAAAAGTTGCTGAGGAAGTAGAGCGAAACAGTTGTAATGTTCTTGCTGCGATACCGTCGTGTGTTCAATATGCATCAGGTCTGCCAGATGTCGAGGTTATGGGACGAGGAAAAAAGCGGATGTGTTGCCAATATAGAGGTTCAACCAATTTTTTAATTAAAATTTATTTCACATTTTGGGCAATGAGGGCAACAGGCTGACAAGACCATTGAGTCTATAGAAATGATTAGTTCCAAGAGGATGAAATGCGTGACCTCGCCAAATTTTAAGAGGATCCCATTTTTTCACACAGGCATTTTTCGTCTTGATTTCGATAGCACTCGTATAGCAGACAAAAATAAGATGAAAACATGCATCTTCGCATATTTAATATTAAATGAAGTCCACTCTTGATATAACGAATGTTAAGGGGATGGGAAATTCGTTCGTTATATCGAGCGCTCGTTTTACAGAGAGGTCTGTTTTTACATTGTTTTCGTTCATAGGCGGCTTTCATGGCTTTTTATGACACCTAGCAGTTTTTACCGACTGAAATGACAGTTTTGTGCTCCAATAGTAGTTATGTCTTCTATAGAACAATGCAGAAAGATAATTTTTGTTAAAAGCTGGAGAGAGTTTATACACACTAAAGCTCCATGTGTAATTTTTTAGCAGTATTTTGAGTACCCCTTAAATAAACGTTAGAATGTTTTAAGACATTAACTTTTAAAGCTATCAATAAAATCAATGACATTTTATGATACAACAGGATGTTTTTTTGTCTCTGACCTATGCCATTGAATTGCTTTTCGTTATAAACAGTTATTTAGTATCATGGGATAATGAAGGGACCAGCCGAACCGTTCGTTATATCGAGCGATTCATTTTACAAAGCGTTATACCAAAAAGCTAATACATGAGTTATACATGTAGGTATTTTGGTCTGGACTAGCTACATGTACTTTGTTCGTTATATCGAGAGCTCACTGAAGGTGGATTTCTTCTGACTGTTCCTTGAAAAACTTGAAACACCTCCAAAACATGTAAGCACATGGGTCATGCTCACTTAATTTATAATAAGTTATTCTAGCTGATTGAACAAACAGAACTATGTTTTGCAGTTTAAATAAAATTCACACTTTTCTGGATTCTCCAGGTATGCTATAATAAAAGTAACCGCGTTAAGCATAAGATATATAGCCATTGATCTGGCTATCCATTTTATTACTCTAGAATTTAAATTTCTAAGAGGTCTTTGAGAACATTGGCTCGGACACATTCCCCACCACAAGCTAATCTGTCATTATTTAGGTTAGGATAATAGTCATTTCCAAACTCGAGCAATACACCAGCTGTAAACATCTATGCAAAGTGAATTGTTAACTGGTTTTTCGGAAATAGAGCTCTAAAGCAGTTTTATGTAAATCAATACGTATAGGACACGCCCCTCTATAAAGTTGTTGATTGGAGTCTGCGTGGACATGTCCAGTCAAACGACTGTCTGATGGTCGTGTATTAATCTTTATCAATTGGAGTTCAAAGAACGCGGAGATAAGAGATTAAACATAGGCGCTTAATTAATTCAAGTAATCAAACTCTTTATTTGCGTCCATATAATTTAATTGCCTCAAGTATGTGGAATAAATATATGACCAAGGGCAGTGGTTTCAATCATCTATGGAAAGTTCATAAACCGTTTTGAAAATGTAATCATAATCTTCAAACCTAACCTAATTAAGTTACGAGATACATAACATTTGTTTTATCTTTAATCAACTTTTTTTTCATTCGGTGTAAATTTAATGGCCTTATGTTTTAGCAAATTTTATTCAACTATTACCCATACAGAATTAAGTCCTCCAAAAGTATAGATCTCATGTTGCTAAATGCAGTGCATCATGTGCAGACCATTACCATTATGCAGGCTACATGCTATAATGTGTGATGTAACTAACATGGTCCACAAGTTTAGAAAATTTGAAAATGTCGGGGAAATTTGATAGACCTGGAATTTAATTAGTCAGGTTATTAATTGAAAAAGTCAGGGAAATTCAACATAAATGTTTCATTTGCTTTCAAATGACCAGTTCTTATAGTGCACAAAAATTCAAGAGATATACTGTATGACATTGTCAACCATTGTCAACTCGTGTAACTATTTAATGTCACGAATATTATATTAACCATCATAGTTAAATAACCGAGTTAAGAAAAAAAATCAGTTATGTGAGCGACAAGATATTTTGGTTTATTTAAAATTAAGGAACATTGACCTGGGGTTCAAACTAAACTCTTGGTTTATGATTTTTATTACCTCAAAGTTGTTATCAATAAATTAAAAATGACAAAAACTTATCAGAAACAAACATCAATACGCGGTACCGGCCGGTATTTGATTTGCCTGATATTTTAATAATAAGGAAAATCCCCTATGTACTGCGCGAAGCTATTGAAAAATATGAGTTGCGAGCACTTAGGGTAGTCACCTTACACCCGGGGTTTATTCGAGACCAGAGTTTAATCGAGTATTTACGGCAGTCAAGAAAAATTATTTTAAAGACTGGAATAGTCAGGGAAGCTGAAAATGTCATTTCTGTGTAATCACTGAAAAATGGCGCTTTTAGATTAAAAGCAAATTAAAACTAAAGCTTTAATCAGCGTTTACCAACCAGAGCTTTGCAGTGCAGATTCTGTATATTCTCGAATAAATACAAGCAAAAGAGTAGTGCATAATTATCACCATATGCCTGTTTTCATATTAGCATCACGTATAACCCCATAAGCACACGACTGTTGGAACAACGTCATTTTTGTGTCAGACTGTTAGAAAATGCGGACATTGACACCAACTACA
>JAQGCC010002752.1:0-17340 GCA_034698905.1 Xestoiulus laeticollis | reverse complement strand
TTATAACAAGTAGTTTTTTTAAAAGTATGTATCAAAATTTCCCCCATAGCAAAACATGCAGTTCAGTTCCCCCTTAACAAAAAGCCGGAAGGGGAAGTGAAGTTTCGTTAGTGAAACTCCACAACAAAGACAGTGGAATATAGTTAAAAGTTTACACTCTGTACTGGGCGTGTCCAGATGCCCAAATATTCATGAAACCATAAATAGTTTTTATGATTGACGTGCAAGCAGACATATAGTGATCACTATGTCGCGTTTTACATCGTTTGTAAACACACGCACAAAACATTTACGAGCAACACATTTGCATCAATATTCAAATAGACAAACAAACAGAACACGACCCGGATGAAGGCTCAGTCCAACGTCCAATCGATAGGAGAGGCGGCCAACCGCACGCAATTACCAAGCATTACGAATTAAATGCAAATTTAAGGATTTACTTTGGCGAAAGCTGAGTAAAGAAAACGCCCAAATTCGCCTATTTTTACGAAAAAAGCATTGAAATAATTTAGTACTCATCATTTCAAGCATGCTAAGCTAGTACAATTGGCCTTGTTACACAGCCATTTTGGAAAAACGATTCAATGGGGAAAAAGTGAAGTAAAGTAAAAATTTAAGAAAACAACCAAATTAGGATATTTGGCACAAAAAAAAAATAGAAGTGATAAAAGTAAAACTCAGTATTTAAATTATTCCAAACTTTTAAAATTTGCCTTATTACACAAAATGTGTACCATATTGGAAAACGATAAAGCAATTCTCGTACACCGCTAGAGGGACGACATGCAGCGGTGTAAATTTAGAAAACGAAAAAATTCGGTTATTTAACACAAATAGTAATAAAGTACATGTATGCTATAACTTAGCATTTCAAGTAGACTATTCAAAGCTTGAAAAGTTGATATTTTTACACGTAACCATATTGGAAAAGTGATACCAGTAAATGTACCGTCGGCTCTCGTTATAACCAACGCCATAGGGATGGGACATCGTTGTATCGAGATGTCTGTTGTAACACATTTTTCTTTGCACCTTGGCGTTTTCATGGCTTTTTATGACTTTTAGCATCATACCAGATTGAATGACATTGCTTTTTGCCCCAACAGTACTTCTGTTTTCTGCCAAATGCTGGAAAGATAGCGAAATTTTTTTTTTTCGAAGTACATGTACTTTGAGTGCCCCTTAAATAAACGTTAGAATGTTTTAAGATATTAACTTTTAAAACCAATACTTAAAATCAATGAAAATATGAATCTTATGACACAACAATATGTTCTTTGTCTCTGGCCTACGACATCGAATTGCTGTTCGTTATAAACAGATACATTCAGTATTGATGGATAGTTAAAGGACTAGCCAATAACCGTTCGTTATACTGAGAGGTTAATACATGGGAGGTATAGGCATTTGGTTGAGATTAGACACTCTGCTTCTTACTTGTATATCGAGAACAGACTGTATTAAAATTCTCACACGTCAAAGTGGGCCAAATTCTGCTAAACAAAGCATTCAAACATAAAAATTCAGTATTTCAAGTATAGCGAATGCATTCTTCGCTTTATTAAACACAATTAGGCGGATATATTGGAAAACTGATACTAAAATTCTCATTAACCCCAAGGGGGCACCAACAAGAGTTAGAATTACATTCCAACTAACTTTTGCAATTTAAATTTCGGAACTTGGCATGTCCTCCACAATCATGCTTTACTTCTTCTGATTCAGATCCTCCTGGCGGCTTTCGAGCCTTTTCTTGGCTCCATTCTTTATACTCACAAGTAGTCAATTTAATACCACATTGCTAAAAGAATTTCAGCCATTAAATATTTTAAAACGGAAGTCATCCATCTGAAGGACATCGATGCGAAGAAAGATGTATAAAGCAAATGAAAATCCGCACGTGGTTAAAATGCCACTAGGATGTACTGAACCGGATTAAGGATAATTAAGATAACCATATTCACACGTATAGGAAAATAAGACGTAGATAAAAGACCGTTTAAAAATAAATAGTCGACGGTTTGGAGTCACGAAGAGGAAATTGCCAATTAAATCTCCAACTATCGCATTTGCTAAAAAAACTTTAATTGGCTATCTGTAAAAGTCAACTTTTATAAGTCGGTGCTTTAAATGCAGAATGCTATATAACGAAGCATTGGAATGGTTCCGTTTTGAAAATCAGCCATTTCGCAATGTGTCGTGTGCAGCTGGTATGCTTAACAAGCACGCACAGTGATATGTTACTCCTTAGTAACCATGACGACAGCTGCAGAAAACATTTCCGTGGACAGTTTAACTCAATATTTATTTATAATTATCTTGGAAAATGCCAAGTAATCCGGATTAATTTTCATTCTTTTTTTTTTCTAAGTGTGACCATATACGATGCTATATATTTGGTCGAAAGTGATTTTAGAATACCATTGTTGGTTTTTATTCAGTGTAATAGTTATAAGGACTTAAGTGGTGAAAATCGGTCGCTGCATTTCAATTGAAAATTACCATTAAAGCAGCAAACTGTAATTAACTGTCTTTTAAAAAATGGCATCTTTAAACAGGATTGATATATTTTTAGCATTGGAATTGCCGAGTAAGGCATTTAGCTACATGTATATATTAGCACCATCGTGTTGTTAATGATCTTCTGTAAATTTGCATTTTAAGTATCTAATTTACATTCTGTACTTTTGGCGTTACTAGGCGAGGTTATACAAAGTGAGAAGCAAAGTTCCCAACTTCTATTTTTTTCTCCAAAATACTGTAAAATGTTTGCTTAAGTGCTGTAGCTATGGAGACAGGCAAGAATGCTCATAACTATGCTTCTGCTGATTTTATTTTCATTTATTTCATATTGTGGAATTTATCTTCCAGTTCACGGCTAATCGGTAGTCAATATTGCATCCATAGTATATTATTAAGAAGAAGAGGAAAAAAATTGAAACCCCATGATGTAACTCGGAGCTACTTGACAAATAAACGTATACTATATGTTTTATATAGTTCCAAAAATGTCCAAAACATGTTAAGAGCTTGTTTATCAAGCCATATTAATTGGTGGTATTTTTGGAGTATACTTAATTCTTTTTGACATATGGTGAAACTTCTCATAACTAGTGACCTCTGACCTCATTATGTCATTATGAGGTTGCTCGCCTACGTATCAAATCTCCCTTACTATTTTAGCAGACCAATTGTTGCCCCTGAAAGGCGGCAATGGAAGACTGTGGGATGACCTTAACCAACCTAACATTTTCCAATTTATCACATACGATGTTTTCTGACCTCCTATTGGTCGCTTTGAGATTACTCACCAGTGTATCAAGTGTAGAAAGGATTTTATGGCACTTATTGCCCCTGGAAGGTGGCAATCACCGATAACTCAAGTGTTATGCTAGAATGCTATGGGCTTCTGTGGCATTACCTTTACCACCCTAATTTTACCTAACATCTCGCGTCCAGTGACATACCTGGCCTTCATTTGGTCACTTTTAGGTTACACAAGGGTATCAACTCTCCCTTTCAGGTTTTTACATCATTTACTTAACCGGAAAGACGACGAACACTAAAATCTCAAAAGTTGCGCTGGATTGCGTCTTCCGAATGTCTAGTGCTTTTAAAAAAAATTAAATTATTGCATTCAGTGCATGACCAATAACCTGCAACAAGTGACTTTGATGTCGTTTAACCAGCGGATAAACCCGCTTTCGTTATTTCTCTCGGAAACAGCAGCCGGCCATGATTAAGTCCTCGCTGACCATTTGTGCCCTGATCCAGTGACCCTATTGACCGTTGGCTCGCCTTCGAAAGTGGTCGCTAATTTACTAGTTTTTTATCGATTTCTAACCCTCACGGTCACCGCCCTATGCAGGCGAAAGAAGCCCACACACGTGCCGGGGAATAATTCACCGTCGACCGGTCAGCGACAACTGACCAACCGGGAATAAAGTCATGGGACCTACATATGTAGTGATGACCAGTTGTATCCAAATACAAGTAAAAAGTGATGAACCAGAATATTTTCCTCCTTTTGTAAACATGAACATGTATGTGTAAAAACGTTGTGGAAAAGGTGGTACACATCCAATGATCCTTTTTAGTCCTTAATGCTTTGGGTTCGGCAAGTTTTGATCCCCACTCCCACGGGCAATACATGAAAAAAGCCCATAAAACGGTCCCTGTCGATGGTCGTCAGCTGCAGCGCCACTCACACATAGTCCTTCCGGGATTTGTCCCTTAATCCTATTTCGGGAGCCATCTGGCGTCAATTTATGTTTCTAAGGGGCTTTAAAACGGCTTTAGTCTTATATCCAATAATCGCTATACGTTTCACTCAACGTTCTCTCTTCCCATCCCAACGCAGCCTCAGATACTCATTCCGTTTTCGTTGTATCAAACATACTTAGGAGGGCGCCACTGTCTATCACAAGGAAAAGCTAAGGTCATGACCCTTGACCTGCTCAGACCGAAAAGAAATTTTTTTCTTCATAAGAAACGGTTGCAAATTTTATATTCCCATGCGACAAGATCCTTTTAATAATTGACAAAGGTTTGGTATATACTCACCCTTAGTTGCGCACACATTGTAATAGGTCTCAGTTGTTTTCGCCCTATCTAACCGCATCATTGGCTCAATGGATAAAGTCCCAATGTGGTCGCCTCCTCGTGGACTGCAATGTCAAGTCTGTTACAACAACAAAAAAGATAAAAAATTAAAATTACCTCTTTCGATAATGGCATAAGATGATCATAAAACAGTTGCCCAATGGCTCATTAAACGTAATCGGCTATTAAAACAGTTTTATGTCCAAGCTACACAAATTTACGATTAATCGAATTGCTGATCAAAAGATGTTATAATAATTTAACTTCAACATGTACATGTATGTAACCATAAAGGCTTGTTCACGATTTATGAAGGGCAATAAAATATATATTTATGTATCTTATGCAGATTTCGGCATTTTCGATGATAGAACATTAATAT
Organism: Xestoiulus laeticollis; assembly: GCA_034698905.1. NCBI lineage: Eukaryota > Metazoa > Arthropoda > Diplopoda > Julida > Julidae > Xestoiulus > Xestoiulus laeticollis. The sequence goes on along the minus strand of JAQGCC010002752.1, from coordinate 12,353 downwards.
ATATTAAACACAGTGTTCGCGAAGCACATGCATATGTGTAAAATTGTACAACGTTCATGCAAAATATTACTAAGAAGGGCCGTCCATAAATGACGTCACGCACTAGAGGGGTGTCACATGCAAAAGAGCTAGCTGGTCACAGAAATAAAATTTTTTGAAATAAATGTTAAAAAGTGATTCCTATAAAAGCAGTTAGGTGGTGGATAATCGTATTTCGTTGTTACTATGGAGAACCACCTGTAGTTGCGATTGCAAGGACATACATGTATATATACAATCTGTACAAAGTCCCATCCCTCCCCCAACCCGTTCCGTCGCTTGACCACTGGTCAGGCGTTCGCCAGTCATAAAGTAGGCGCAAAACTGAGGAAGAAAAGCCATTTCCTATCCGAATGCAAATGTACATAAAAAGGGGCGAGGGCCCGGTGATGGGACGATGGCCGTCTGCGATACGAGCGTTATGGCACTGGACAGAAACAGATGTCGTCAAAATGGCGACCGAGCGACCATTTGCGACGCCGTAAATCACGGATGAATGGGCCCTTAACAGGCTGCGCAGCCCAGATTCCGTTGCATTTTTCCTTCGATTTCTCCACGAAATCAAACCAGTGGTGTCGATGCAAAACGGCCTTCGTATCGCACAACCAAATGTTTTTTTAATGCCCTGTCCGGTCGGCCATCTTGCTAAGCCGAATACAGGTGGCAAATTAAGGTGACAAAAATAAACGAACTAGAGGGGTATCCGTGAAACTACTTCTGATGAAATGATGCATGTCGTAAACACGGGGATTATATTCGTATAATAAAAATACTATTGAAATGACGTCAATGAATCTCGTCGGCCATCTTGGTGAGAACAAGCATTTAATTTTAATTTAATTTAATTGATTTATTAATTGTCTAAAAGCAGAACAATCAACAAGCACTCAAAGAGTAAAAATAGGTAAATTTTTATAAAATTTAATAAAATAGTAATAAAATAAAATAGTTAAAAACTGTTTGAAACAAACTTTAACCTGGAAAGGTAAATTAATGTATTTTAGCCAGAATGACAATTGTTGATATGAAATACATCAGGAATGGCATTTGGAGTTTCTGATTTTTCACAGAGATATAAATGCCCCAGAACGGTGGCGCCACCTGCCTCTATAGGTTAAAATTATTCCCGTCGCCGAAAATAGCGTTTCAATTAAGTTGGTTGGGGATATCGAACGGGAGGGGGGGTCAGGGGTTAATTAGCTTCTCGGATGACAAATGGGAGCGCCGTATCAAATGACGGCAGCTCCTCGATGATTGAAACTGAAGCCAAAATCCATATTCGTTCGCTTACTGAAGCGCCGTTACTGCTTTGTGTCTGACCAGAAATTCCATTACGTTTTCCAACAATGTTTGTGAAAGCTGGGCCACGCTCATTAATTAAGACAAACTGTGTCGTCACTTTTAATTGGAAACTATAGACCGTTTTCCAACATGATTGAAAGTAGAATTAAGATTAAAATCTTGCAACAAGCTCCATAGTGAAAAATCTCATTGCATAAGTCACCATTGCTTATGAAATTATGGAACATCATATTGTATATATCATTATTGTTGCTTATAATTAACGTGGGATCTCTTAATAGACCTATTAAGGGTCTCATGTTATAGAGCCTCGTAGAACAAAAAAAAAACAACGACAATTGCGATATTAAGGTCACAATTAGTCCTATTGATTGTATATGTTGTCTCACGTAGTCTCCCTAGCATGTTCCTTAATCTCAGTATTCTAAAGTATTAGCTAGATCATCTCTATATGATGAGACCACTTGAAAATTTCAATTGAGAGTCCATCTTGTTTAATCATGTACTTGAATATTCATTATTAACACAAGAGGACTAGAATTCAATTTTCACTTCAAAAGTTCAAGTAATCGTAAAAACGTAAGATCATAAACGTAGACTTGCATGGAAATAAATGCAACTTTTATCAGCGCATATCTCAAGTACATGTAGTTTCTGATCTGCTTATAACATAGGAGTGGATAACATCAAATCGGTATGAGGGTCAAGTGACTAACTGTAGGTCTTAGTGTTTCTAAAAAAGTCAACTAGATGAAGCGCCATGGCCAAATGAGACGTATCGATTTAGAGGGTTCGTGTCAATCAAATTAGACAGGAATCGGAAGTGACTGGAGAGCACAGCTTTAAAAAGAGAACTCGCGACAACCGGAAATGGAACCGGAGAAAAAACCCGGAAGCTGAGCAATTGCAAAAAGGCGAAAAAAGTTAAATGGTGTGAATACCAGAGCAGATAGAACTTCGGGAAATGGTGGATTTCGCCATGTCTGTTTTGTATATCCCACAATCCACTGAGGTTGCAAAGTTTTAAAGGGCAATTAGATAAAGGAAAACCATTAAAATAACAATAGTTTAGATATAACTCCTCTATGATGCTGGAATTTGACTTATAACTCTCTGTTAAATTGATAGCCAATGGGTTAATATGTCCATTAAAAGTTTCTTAACGATTACCCGGCAGATACCATCATCGCTCATTCAACATGCAGTTCCATGCAACAGGCAATTAATTAACTGCTGATAAGCGATACATGTAGTGTATTAAATCAGTTCTCCATCGTGATAACCTTCCCGGACTGCTAAAAGTCATCTGCTGACTGTTACACCGTACTTCATTTCCAACCCTTTGCTCCTTTGCATTCTGCTTTACTTTTAAACCGTATAAAGTTCACCTTAAAAAATCTGGCAATTTGCCCCCTGCCACATGGCATACTACATGCTGACTGCAGGGTAAAGAATTGAATTGAATTGAACTGAACTAAGGCTCCTGAACTGGTTCATAAGGATCCAGATCACAAGCGTGATTGTTCTCTCTGACTTTTTCACGGCAAAGCCATTAGGTTTTTTTTCAGCCCTTTACAATGGGCATTATCACACCTGTGTTTACATACATGGCACGAAGGGATGCCTAGCACTGTTGCTCCTAGACAGATTTGTGTTCATAGGTATGAGTGCAACACCCACCCCCAAATACCCCATGGAGAGGACCAAAAAAAACTGATTGCTCTGACTTGAGGTTTTATGAGGAAACAATTACGCATGCGTTTTGGATCCATACAACCCAGTACAGGCTCCGTAAAGATAGAGAAAGACCAGCAGGCTGCAAAAGTACTTAGCCCCAGGCCATACTAGGCTGGAAACGCGCGTTTGGCTATAGCCTAAAGTAAGGCTTTTAATTACAATGGAATTTTCGCACGAGAGATTAATGTGCAAATTTTATAATTCTAGAATTTAAATTAAATTCGATGCCCTGCTCGAGGCTAGCCAAACGCGCGTTAACAGCCTAGTGTGGCCTGGGGCGAAGTTAGATTAAAATAATCAGATTTTGAGTGTATTAAACGAAATTCACCTCTATTGAAAACATGTCGGGAATTGAAATAATGTAATCAAAACCACCAGGGGACGCTGATGGCGAAAGAACAATGGCGGCATAAACAATAAAGGGGATGAGCACCGGGAACATGGTGTTCTCATTAATTATGAATGGCCACCAAAAGCGTCCCTAATTACGACACGCAACTCACTGTTTTTTGTTGTAACGGATTAAATATTTAGTCGGATCGTGACGGACGGAGATGCATTCACCGTTAGCCGTATTTTTTTATTTATTTAAACCATGTTTAATAAATTAAAATAGGTAGCCGTCAAAAAAAATACAGGGTGGTTTTTAAAGCGATCAACATTGATTGGCCCTTTTTGGAATCCAATAACAAGTGATTTTCTAGAAGAAAAAAAAAAAGGCAAGAGAGGTGGGAGGCTTCAAATTCTCATTTCGAATGACGATTCCCATTACCAGGTCCATGGCAACAGCAAACCCTTAATTTGCGGGCTAAAAACCATTCCGCATAAATTGATCAATAATGACAATAATTATGTAGGGAATTAAGGTCGCACGCAAATAAAGTAGATCTATATGGAAATGCAATGTATAATCCACACGATAAAATCAACGAGAAGTAAGGTACATACAGATGATAGGTGACCTTAATTGCTTCGGGCTTGAATAAAACAACTCGGCAGATGTTCTGAAGTTCTAATATTCGGATGTTGCATGGACTCTGAAGATTCCACAATGATGACTACATTTCCAAAAAAAACAGTTCTGGTACTTTAAAGAAAGCACTTATTTTTTAAGTTTTTTCGTGATTTGTGAACAAATATTTCAAGTGAAACAGAATATAAAATAGCGTAAAATAGAATATGGAGCATATTTGCAAAACATCAACGAAATTTGTTAAAACCACTTTTGTTTAATTTTCTACACATTAGAAGTGTATACCCAGTATAGCATATCATAGCTGATAGCAGTGATTGCCCCCTTAAAGGGGAAGTCGGGAGCTAAAACATTATAATAAAACCTGGTGAAGTGACCACCTCTGTATAGTGACCATTTTTCATCAATTGGTTTTTAGTGCATACTATGTTTTTCTTCATAACAAATCTCTGTATAGTGACGACCACCTGCCGAGTGACCGAATTCAGCCATTTTTTTGGGAGGTAAACTTTAGCAGGTTTTACTATGTTTCTTAAAATGTATTGTTTCGTCTCTAGTATGATTTATGTTTAATATATTGTTTTCGAGTTCGTATCTGAAAGTTTTACGTCACTTCAAAAACGATAAAAAGAAAGAGAAAAACATTACATTTAACGCAATATTAGATTTTCAACCGCCCCTGTAAGATGGCAATCACTGCACACAGAAAAGCTATACATCGCATACCCAGACATGTTTTACATATTTGGTTGATGTTTTCCTGATCAATGCTCATCAAATTATAATGATCATTTACAAATTACCAAAAAACATTGAATACCCTAGTAGTCTACAACAATGCACGCTTAAATGTACCTTTGAATGAAGTTTTTTTATCCATTCCACATTAAAGACTATCAATGTTGATTCATGATCTTAAAACAACCTCTTATAAAAATATAAGAACATAACCACAAGTTTGATAATATCCTATAAGCGCATTAAATTGGTAGCGAAAAAAAGCGTATTTTTCTCGAATATGATAGTATATATGACATTCATTCCCCGTTGCTCTACATTGCCTAGACTCACTGAAATCAAGTCTTCATAACCTTCACTTGTCCTGATCGGGAATACAATAAGATTATTCGAATCAGCTTATTGTCTGCTATAACTAAATTTCAAAAACGTCTATTTCACCTGCCCAAAACGGTCGAAAACTGGGAGGAATGATAGACAACCTAATTGCATGGATTCCACCACGCCTAAGTAAATGGTGAAAAAAAGTATAAAAATAAAAATAGATTTTTATTAGGTTTTCGATTTTACTCCCTTGATTTGACGTTTGCGTGGCTCAAGTTGAGTCGGACATTCCCTTAGTGGGAGCGCCGCATAAAAAAGAGCCGTCCATCTAATTGATCGAAATGTGGCGCGGCTATTTCTTGCGAGGCATTTAATGTGAAGTTGACGTGACAGCCGAGCATTACTTTATGGAAATAAGCGACGCAACCCGGGACCTCATCCATCACGGGAGCCCCACCCACGCCCTTGACCCTTTTGTGGCCTCTCCACCCACAGGAAAGCGACCGCCAAGTAATCACAAATGCATGGCGCCTGACGAGCAGCGCCATCTGTGAGTCATTCAATACCTTTCCAGAATAGAAGGTATTTAAATGTATTGTGGGTTTATTGTGGGTACATAAATTGAAGTTTAACCCAGAGAATTAAAGCATGGTATTTCGACTAGTTATAAATATATATATACCTTGGTGATATATATAACTGAGTGAATAGTGGACATACCAATATTGGGTTAACATTGCGTTGAATTTAAGTGTAACAACCAAGGTGTATGTAGAGTGGTGGGAGCACCAGACACCTCCTTGCTTAGAACGAGTTGTTAGCAAAACGTGTTCCACCCGTAGATGGCGCTCGCATTCAATGATGTCCATTGCAGACGACGCATTCAGCAAAAATGACTGAAAACAAGTGTTTCTATGTGGGGTGTAAAACAGGCTATAATTTCCAATTGAAACAATGCAAGGATGAAGGGAAGCAATGTTTATCTTTATTTAGGTAAATAATATAAATCATATAGCTTAGAAATATAAATTTATAATAATTTATAAAATTTATAAAAATATAAATTCTGTTCAGCATTATATCACAAGAAAAAAATTATAATTAGAAAATTATAATAAGAAACAAATTATAATTTATTTACAAAAATAGATGTATACTCACGTACTGTAACTAACGTGTCTGGCTATGCCAATGCAGGATGCATTGACATCATTGGATGCGAGCGCCATCTACGGAAGGAACACGCTTTGTTGACAACTTTTGAGGGCTGGTGATCCCACCAGTCTATATCAACCTTGCCAGGATGCCTCATTCTGGAGGCTTTTATATGAAGCGCCGTTACGATATGAGCACTGAACACGTGCTCTAAATTAAGCGCCATTATGATATGATTGAGATTTATTTGGGACATTGGGCATCTAAATTTCAGCCACGTTGGGGATTGATATTAATCCGATGATATAACACCACTCACGCATGGGCACAAGCAATGGAATGTGTCCGATTTTATAATTCGTCTAGACAAACTGAACTATGCACGACAACTTCTCTTTAGTGACAACAGTACAATGTTTTATCATGTAATATTTTTGAAGGAATAATTCTAGATTGTTTATTTTTATTTATCTTAACAAGAACCTGGTTTCTAAGAAGTTTCATTTTTTTAAGGTACGTAGCCAGAAAAAAAATTTGGTTTGAAACATAAGCAAAAGTTTAGATGAAATGTTCTCATATAACAAGCATCAACAATAAGGAAATATGCATTATTAATTCATGCCAAGCTCACAGTACGCTGTCGATTTGTTTTCAAAGTGCCTGATTAATTATTATAAAGTCCCAAATCGTTAGCCTAAATATTTTCAGGAGGGAATTTCAGGATCTCAGCAAGTTCTTATCTTAGACGAATCAAGTTTAATCGCTCCCGGCCAGCATGTCGGAATTTCATCGATAAAAGCCATATTAAGCGGAATTATTTATTATAAATAAGCAAGCGGGTGCATTAAAGGAGCGCCGAAGCGCGTCCTGCACATGTAGGCTATACCCTTATAGTATACACGGTGTATATTCTATACTGCATGGAATGGGATTTGATGGAATTTCTATATGCAAGCGTTTCGGGGAGGGGGAATGGAATCTTGATGAATTTTCACTTTACAAATAAATGGAGCTAGAGTAAACAAGAACCGAGTGAGATGTAACCCTTAGTTGTCCCTATGGCGCTCCCATTGTTTGAGCTGAAATTACTATCCACGCTATGGATTTCGATGCTTTTGCCATTGATTTGGGTGTCGTTCGTTCGAAACGCGTGTGCAAATGCTAAATAGATTGCCATTCTTCCCATTGTGTGCCTACATTGAGAAAGGATAGCTCGCTGTCAGCTGCCATTGCGTCACATATAATGCACCTTTTCCTTTCACTGTGTTCCGACAAGGGCGCTTTTAACCCTTTCTATACGTGCATTTTGGTTCTGAAAGAATGGGTTTTGCAAATACAGTGTTTCGAGAATGAATTAAAGCAGTTTTAGTCTATGGCCAATACTAGCAGCACAACTGAATTGCCCATAGAAAACCTGTGAATAGCGCAAACCATTGGGACCGAACCAAAAGTTGTGCTATTTGAGGGTTATTCAGTATGCTCTATAAAATAAAGGGACGCTATTTATAAGTTTTGGAGTAGTTCAGGTCATGGATGTAATTCTGATTTTATAATATTTTATAATTCAAATGTATTTAAAATATAATCGAAAGTCAGCGCCCAAATTTACAGGGCTTGTAGCTGGTGGTATGAAGAGTATAAAGGCCCAAAGAACATGACTGCCCCTTGATATCTTCATTTGGCTTCTCTGTATTATTCCAGTGCAATGCAAAGGGATGGGGGATATAACCGAAAAATACACTTTTATGTCAACTTATTGTCAAGTAGACATTTGCGCCTACATGTTCTACGGCCATCTATACTCCATATACCACCAGCTACAAACCCTGTACAAATCGTCTTTGTATTGCAAATTGGGGATTATTTGCATATGGAAATGCTCCTTGCTTTCGTCATATGACTTCCATGCGTTATACCTTGGTGCAATGCAAAGGCATGGGGATATAACCGAAAAATACACTTTTTTACGTCAGAGACATTTAATTGCGACCACATGTTCTATAGGCATTTATACTCTACACACTACCAGCTACAAACCATGTAAATTTGGCCGCTGACTTTCGATACACCCTGTATATATTCATGTAGACGCGTGGTTCAAATGAAATTGAGCAACAATCACTCATGGACGAATTGTTTGGCCCACTAACTTGTGTTTGTATGATGCAGACAGACATATAGCTAGTATAGTGTATACACACATGCTTGTAAGTTTAAATCACAGATCAATTTGTTTGAACACATACGCAGAAATATGCCATACAACAAATGCATGGTGTACGTGATTAGCTTTTTTATGACGTTGGGGTGATTCTTCCTTGATTTTGTTCAGTGAAGTTCCTAGGATTGATGTGTTAATTCTATTATATGGCACGTTCTCAAACACCTGTTCTTATGTTGGGCTGTCCATTGCGGTGTACGTGTTCAAACACACATTCATCTCACTTTTAATTTACTCAATTTGCAAGCACGTGGCTACCTGAAACATGTCTTCATAAATTGCAAAGTTTATCAAATCATTTACATATATGTAAATGTGTATGTGTAAATATGTAAATGTAAATGTAAATATGTAAATGCTTGTAATGGTTTGATGTTTGTCCAGCCATGTCTTTGCTATAACCTTAGTCTGGGTTCTCTCCTTGTAACTCATAGCTTCCGAAATTTCTAAAAGATTCTCCTGACCTGTCCAGGAATCCCCGTCGTTTTTCTTATATCCTTTCCCGCAGTGCTTCTCTCCTTTACTCCGTTATATTTATTTTTCTTCTCTATATAAAGTAAAGAAAAATACCCTGCTAGACGCAGTCCAATATGTACCTCATCGCTAACTCGCAATTTTCTCAAATTCAAAAAAACCTTAATTTTCTTTCATTTCGGATGTTCTTTGCATCATGAAAACTAACAAGCTATTTGAATATATATTCACCAAATGCGCATTCAGACAACTGTAAAAATGCGTAGAGGGGACGAACAGCGAGCAAATTCCCCTAATAAATTTCTATAGAAAGTGTATTGAAGGAGGACTTGTTATATATACATGTACAGTATATATATATATATATATATATATATATATATATATTTATATATATACTGCGATACTGCGCTGTACTGCCTATACTAGAATGCTGGATGCCCTGCAAAGCCTTTATGCAAATCATTAACAAAAGTTCCATAATGCAATTTAATGGTAGCTTTAGAAACATCCCTAATGTTAGTGCCATCCCTTAGGTGCCCTCTTAGGTGCTCGTATTTTGAATCTAAATTGGATTATGCCATTTTTTCCCCGACGTCGCAAGAAGCCACTTTTAGCTAGTTTTATGTCTAATAAAATAGGCACTCGACGTTGTAAAGCCACACTAACATTTATCCAAATTGAGACTCGAAAATGGCAATGCCTAGTGCCGTTTGAGGCCCCATGCCCCAACTCAGTCTTTACATGTTAAACAAGTGCCTGTAGCATGGTAATAATGCAAACTATGTATACAAGCTCGTACTATCGTATAACTCTGACTCTAACATATGACTAACATGGTGTTTAGCTCTTATATTCGAATGGAATTTGGTGCAATGGAAATTGACCTTAACTGCTCTTGACCCTTAATAATTTTCATTATGGTATTTAGCAAGTGTGCTTTACAGGTTAGATATAAGTATTTAAATCTTCTTCCATTATGTACAATTTATATTGGTAATGACACAAGGATGAAATAGTACTTTTTATTGATGTTTTAACTGCATCATAGTTATGTTATATATTACTTTTATAACTTGCTGAACTTGCTTGATTTTGCTATATAGCAAACTTGGATTCGTCTATATTATGGCTCATTACCCTCTGGAGCAAGCCCTATACTTGCAATGTTAAATTTTCATTATTTTAAAAAGACATTTTACCCATAACTTATAAAAATAAATTAATAAATAAATTGCTCAATATTCATCACGTTTTGGAGCATCCAGCTGGCCACTTTATTTTGTCAAATTCAACAGCATAAACTCATAATTGTATATATTTGAAATAGAGGTGTCTTTGATTGGACACTAGCGGCCCATGATGATACTACAACCTCTCAAAACATTTATTTAAAAAATAACTGGAGGAAATACATTTTTCAAAAATAGCCAACTGGATGCACCAAAACGTGAGGAATATTGAGCAATTTTTCATTAATTTATTTTTATAAGTTAAGGGGAAAATGGCTTTTGCAAATTTAACTTGCTCCAAAGGGTAATGAGTATTACATATATTAGCCTCATTTTCGTTATTTGTTTCTTGAATTTCACAAAGTTATTCATTCTCCAGTTCTTGACCGTATAAAGTTTCCTTAAAAAAATCTGGCACTTTGCCCCCTGCCACATGGCATTCTACATGCTGACTGCAGGGTAAGGAATTGAATTGAATTGAATTGAATTGATGAATTTTTGGCATCAGCTTGATTTTAACTTTTTATCGACGTGTTTTCTCGTTGTTATAACTTGAATGCTGAAGTTTGCTGTCCATGTTTCAGTTTTACAGATGACGAAATCGATTAAATGCACGATGTGCAATGGGTGGAATTGAATATTTTAACAACGAGGAAGCTTTAGGGGGAATTTGTAACTATTTATCAATACGAAGAGTGGCGAATAATTTTATGAGGGTGGTATGAAATTATGGCATCCCATTCCCAAGATGAATCGCCCCTTGACATCTCTTATATTTATGTAGTTGTCTCAATTGCAATATTATTCCTCTCGCATTTTTATTACTTCTTTTCAAACCGATGGTACACCTGTTTAGTTTCTGAAAATTTCATGCTATGAGGAGCTCATTAAGTGGTCGATAGCTGCATCCAGAGTGTCTGAGAAATTTCAATGAAGATAATTTGGTCAGACATATACAATACCCACATGCCATCCATTGTCTACTTTAAGGAAGGGGCATGAGCAGAGGAAGACTCTGCATAATCAACTAAAAATCACTACAATTTTAATAAGCTTATTGTTTTAATTTCAGTAGCACAATTGCAAGTGTAGCTATTAAGGAACATTTCGAAATTTGTTATATTTTTTTTGATCTATCGTTAGGTCACAACAATAAAATCTCACCGTTTAGGTTACATTATAAAATTTATTCTTCTTAATTCATCACTTCAAATGTAAAATGGGGCAAAATAAGATTTATTATTGTAGGTTCAATTTTACCATATATTACGTTGCAAATTCCATTGCAATTTTGCAAATCAACTATAGACAAGATTTCAATGCATGCTGTATAGAGCTCAATACATCAGTGGGAATGTTTTCTTGCATCATTTGCAAATTTGTAGAATCATGCTATGAAACTTCACTATAATATGAAACCTTTCCGAAATAATTTGAGAGTTCTAAGGCAAACGTTGCTTCAGAAAATGTACATATTATGTATGCATGTCAACTACATATTCAATGTTGCCAAGTTTAGCGTGTAGAAAAATATAGTGCACAATACAAATTGTAGAGTACATGTATAGGCCTACGATGTATTCACCCGTACATGCACATTGTAGAGACTTCAATTTCCAGATATGGTGCATGTTGCAAAATTGTCCATGGCGATCCTCTTTAAATTGGATGCCCTTACATCGATAACTAGCTGGGAATGTGTCGACAGTTTACCCATCGACCCGTTTGCTGTCCTGCAGATTACTGTATAACTTACTGTTTATTGAGGCATTGTTCGCTGACAAAATGCACCACGTCCATGACCATCTGTGACATCGATTTAATATAAACAGATTTCGACCTTAAGAAAAAGCTTCACGATAATTTGCGAATGTGGTTGCCATTGATTGACATCGACTTACCCACCGTTGGTATCAACGTGCATTTATTTCGTATTTCCGTGACATTTTTTTCTTCAACGACAATATTTGACCACGCAATATTATAATCCTTTCCACCTTTTCAAGTTTTAATATCATATTATGTGCTACATCTCTGTCTTTCTGTAGTGTATTGACTTTAAGTGGAGAACACATGATGCATTAAGGCCGGTATCCACCGCACAAATGTTGGGAAACATTTGTTGGAAACATGAAAAATGTTGCCAACAAAAGTGTCT
>JAQGCC010002751.1:0-17340 GCA_034698905.1 Xestoiulus laeticollis | reverse complement strand
TAGCAACAATCCATTGCATTTGGCAATGCTGGCACAGCAATCATATACAGTGTATCCATCTCCACTTCTGAAGAATTGCAACATTGATTTCTTACTACATAATCCTAAGCACCTACTTTTCCAGTTTTTAAAACAAAGTTTTTGGGCGTGAAATTGACGTTACCTCACAACGCTTTTTCACTTTAACCTTGACTTTGACCCCAATTGGTTTGCTTTGGTTTTATGTTTGGTTTGTTTTAATTTTCAGTCGTCGTTGGATACGCCGTACCCTTTATTATTAGAAATTACAAATTAGCAACACTTATTTTAATTAAAAATGGCGCATTTTCAACCTGACAATTGTGATGTGCCATTTGATTTCCTCTCATGAATTGTTACAAATTGTAATTATGTTCAGATTTTAAGCCCAAGTTGTAAATTTTACATAATGTATTTAAGAATTGCATCATAGCATTGCTGAGCAATTCTTACAGAGTTAATAAAGTTGACTGACTTTAGATTGTGGATAGTGACGATTTTATGTCCTAAAGTCAGGCATTCTCGAGACTAAAGTACAGTGCAGTCTCGGTAATCCGACCCTGCGATAATACGACACACTTAATAATCCGACACTTTTTGACTGTAAAAAATCTTTATACCACTAAGGCCATTAAGGCTTGAAATTCTGGGAGTTGAGCTAGCATACTTTATTATGTTAATGTTACAAAACAAGCTAGAATTACATATTTTTAGTCAAACAATAGGTTAGTACACATGCCATCACTAATACAGTATAATGTACAGTGTACATGTATTCACAATCAGTTCCGATAATCCTACGTTTTTTGAGATTTCTGAAGTTCTTGATCCAATAGTGCCCTCTGTCGAGACTGCATGCGCTGTACATGTTTGGAAGTGTGTGGCAACAACATGTTGTATGTACATATACATATATTTGTTTAATTCTCCTGACATTATCAGAATAAATTACTTTTCCTTAATGACTTCTAGGTTTTCAAGGTCTAGAGTAATTTTGAACAGCTGTAAACATGTGGGGCATCAGTCTTTATCAACTTAACTAATTTTTAACTAGCATTTCACAGAGCTTGCCTAAATATTAATATTGGAGCATTTACGGGACACACTCAGTATTAAGTGTATATTAAACCATGAAAACCAGAATTATCTCCATGGCTGAACAAAGTTCAATTCGTGTTATTTACGTTCAGCTAGACGAATTATATGTTGAAAAGACAAATTCAATTTCTTCTATATGCTCAAAGCAGACACAGCAGAAGTGTTTCAGGTAAGTTAAGCCATATTTCACTATTTCTCTAATATGCAAATGAAATTCCGAGTTTTCTGGAAGTTTCGTCCACCGTGTATTTCTAAGAATAAATTATTTAATGCATTCGAATATAAAATATATTGGAAAATGCACTACTCGTTTCCTTTTCCCCGTGTCTCCGATCGATTCTAGTTTCCCTCCATTTTATTAAATCCTCAATTTTTAAAAACAAGAGCAATGCCGACGCATATACTTTTTCGGCTGAAAAAAGGGGAGAAAAATGTAATAGAAATAGCCAGTGAAATAGATAAATAAAAAAGCGACACGGAACATTACTATAAACGAAAGCAAAAATATAAAAACGGGGAAGAAATATTGATTTTTCTTTTCTTTTTTTTCAAAAAATGCTTGACCGCGATCCATATGCATGTTCGTACCGCAGTCGTTTCAGGAAAATTCGCGGAAAACAGCATGTTTACTATATAAAACACCACCCACTTTTATTAGTATTATTTTTTTTTTCGTTTTTCTTTTCCTCCCCGCGGTAAATCGATTTCCGAATTTGAATATATCAGTCGAGAGTATATGCACAAAAATGAACTAAAATTGATAGTTCAACATGAGTAAATTCGATTTTGCATTCGGTAATAATACGGAAGATGTTGGCGTCCCACGTTGCGCATATGTCGCCTCTCATTTATTCATGATGTTGCGTATTTCACTGCGATGCAAAAGGCTAAATAAAAATAAGTTGCGAGCGACTGGGATTTCAACGCCGCTGAAAAGGTGGCGCCACCTAACACACTCGGTCTAAAGTTAATCAGGATGTAACAAGCCTGATGTGTCACGTGTATGTGATTTTGCCGCACTGAATATGTCATGTTGAAATCGACCATATAACACAAAAATAGAATAACACTCAAATAACTTAAAATATAAGTTTGGGTTAGGATAGTGCAGGATAGGCCTACTGGTGTAGTAAAGCTAGTGCAGATGTGAATGTACATGTAATCTAATGTAATGTAATAAAATGCAATGCAATGAAATAAAAAGAAATTTAATGCAATTAATGCATAGCATATGAAATATGGCATAATTATATTACTGCATGCATAGTGTTGTTCACGTGCAGTGGTGTGAAAACCAGGACCTTATTTGTGACTAAATTTCGCACCAATTCCCCTTATACGAATTTTGAGGTACACATTATTATTTTAATTTTATTATAAATATATTTTAAGTTTTTGTAATATATATACTTTTGGTTGCCTTGCATGTCTTGGAATTTTGGTTGACCCCAGGTTTTTCTCACAAATAAAAACCCCAGAAAGCAATAGAACAAAATTCTCCGAATATATATATACATGTGCATGTATATAAGGTGAACCTACAAGGTCATTTTTATTTGCAAAATGTTTCCAATAAACTACCTTGATTTGAATCTTTCCGAACCCATTCCATCTATCAACAATCAGGATGAAGAGAAAAGGCCAGCGTTAACAAATCAACTCATCCCTAACATCAGCTAAACACCCATCCTCATAATAATCCCTTAACTAAATCACAAAAAAAAAAACTAAAATATCAACGCAATAAACAAACCACCTTATTCACAAGTGCAACTCTTTCAGGTAACCCCATTCAAGAACATCATATTAAGAAGGCAATACAAGAGGAAGCAAAACAGGTACGAATCCAAACAGGCATGAACAGGCATTAATATTCAATTACTTCTTTACCTTTATACTAATCCGATTATAGGCACTACCAGCCAGTCTGGCAAAGTCTCATATGGCACACCCACCACCTCACTAGTACGAGATAATGCTTTGTAATTTTTAAGTAACTTTTTGTTCGCCCCTGTGTAGGGCCTATTTCTCAACAATTTTGCACTGTTCCAGCAACATTTAATCTAAGATAAAATTTAAAGGTTTCTTTTATCTTATGCATAATCCTTCCTATGGCTTGGTTTGATTAGTTTCCCTAGTAAAAGTTCAAATTGCAAGAAAGCAAACGCTATTGAAATTAAATACACTAGCATTTTATGGAAAAGCCAAAGAAATGCTTGACAACAACTTCATTGCAATATAATTAAAATCGCATAGGATGTTTATGTGGGAGTGTATTTCAATTTCAACTTTCCTCCATTATCATTGATATAATTTGAAATAAACCATTCGACATAGCATGTAACGAGAAAAACTTATTTATTATTTATAACGAATTTCATTCCATGTTCTGGTAAAACTATTAGTACAGCGCAAGCGTTTATTTTTGAATAGATGAAATTTCTTCACCAAGAAATCTGTTTAGGAATTTATTAGCGACGAAAACTTCCTATTTTGTCTTAGACGAAATAAAACTGTCATGCAGAGTGACGTCAATTCAGCGGATTGATATATCCTAAAGCATAGTTACAAGCCTTCGTTTTCCATGCTTCCAGAGGAGTTTCGATTATTTTAAGATCTCATATTTGAATAATTTTAAACTCATCACATTATCTTATATCGTAACCACTTTCTTTACATCAGTGGTAAAGTGGTTCAGTGGTAAAGGCGCTTTATTTAAATACCACCAGCAGGTGACATTCATAATGCATTGCCACTTATTTCTGGCTTACAACAATATTTGTTATCCTCAATTTGGCGAGGTCAAGCATTTTATCATCATTCTTAGGCCATTATGTCCATCTCTCATTAATTGAAAAATAAGAAACATTGAGATAAAAAACATCAAAGTTTTACAAGAATACCAACTTTAGATACACTATTATTACTACATAAATGTACACAAAAGTATGATAAAATAGCTTTTGCATATGTATTTCATATCATTGTGTTAGTATTGACTTTTGCTTGCCCTAACGAAGCACTGCAGCAGCTTCAAATTGGCAAAATTTAATTTCACTCGTTTGAAGCAAAACCCAAAAAAGTAAGAAAAGGAAGAATAAAAAAGCTCTCGGAAACCCATTAATTCCCGCCCTTGTTTTGGTCGCCATAAAAAGACGTGAGCAAGAGCATTGAGAATCACGTTTTGTCTTCTGAAGAGATGGCAAAACAAAGACGTGGCATCAATGGCGAGATGAGTGCCAGCATCCCCTGTAGCCATGGTAACGACATTGCAGGAGGGAAGAAAGGGCGGATGGGAGGATTCTGCAACCAGTTGCAACCATGGCAACAGCAATAGTGCAGCAATCCATTCGCAACGAAGGGTCATTTAAGACTGCAATCGGTTAATGTGCAGCAGCAGAAACCAGGAAGCAAAAAGCAGTGGGTAAAACCGTTGGGTGGGGACTCAAAGATGTCTAGGAAGATGACTGAGAAATTGTCGCACACCCTGTGACAGGAAATTGTCCCTGTAATTGCTAATGAAAAGACACTGTTGTGTTCAAGGCGGATCAGAGCAGCCCATAGGGGTAGGGGAAAATAAAGAGCGTTGCACCAAGTCCACTGTAGGACACCAGTGTACTATACAGTCAGTGAAACAGTACTATATTCAGCTAGTGGTAATAATTAATTGAAAATATCAAAGATACTACACGAAGATCTGTAAACAAATCCATATTCTTAAATAATTGAGAAAAGGCTTGTTTCAATTTTTGAAAGTTAGTAAATTCAGCCTTTAATGCATTTCAACATTCACAAAGGCTTAGGTTTAGTTGTAGGTAGTTTTTTTTTCTTTCCAAATGGCAAAATTCATCTTTACTAAGCAGCTTTCAGTTTCCATGGTTTTCTCTGACTGTAATATTGGCAAAGCCTATTTTCAGTAAAACAAGAAAAAATGGCGCAAAAAATGCTCAAAATAAAAAGCATCATCATAAAAACAGCCAAACTGGCTTTCAAAGCAATTGCCACACAACTAAATCAAAACTAAAACAACTGCTTGTTAACTGATAAAAAATAGAAACCTTCCGCATTGTTACAGCAACAGAGATTAACCATTTTGTCTTGCAGCTTATTTTTTTAGTTGTAGCTACTTGTATTGTTTAATAAATTAAGTATAAAATATATTTTAAATACACTAATTAATTACTTTATCAATGCAATTTGTTTTTAAGACAAGAACGATAAATGCTTATAGGATGTTGAATGTTATTCAATGCTACTTATTTTGTGTTCTGTCCTGTGATGTATTGACTGCCTGTAAAGGCCAACTTATAGGCTCTCCTAATATATGGCACTAGTGCTGACAATAGGGTACCAGAATTTAGTTTAACATAAGGTACCCTCTGGAGTAAGCACTATACCTGCAATTTTCTCCATAACTTAAAAAATGTGGGTAATTTCATTTCGTCAAATTCAACAGCTTAATAAACTCATAATTGCATCCATTTGAAATAGGGTTGTCTTTGATGGAACACTATAGCTGTCCCCTCTCAGTCAAATGATGGTACTTTTACTACAACCTCTCAAAAATATTTATTTAAAAAATAACTGGAGGAATTTTTTTTAAATATCCAGCTGGATGCACCAAAATGTGATTAATTATTTTTATAAGTTTAGAAGAAAACGGCTTTTAAAAATTTAGCATTAAAGACATAGGGCTTGCTCAGGAGGGTAATGATCATACCTTAAAGTGTTAGTTTTAGATCTAAGTTCTACTGTCCATTGTTTACTTCGGTCAATATGTATTTGCTCACTTAATTTTCTTCTATCCTCATAGTTCCTTCTGGGGATTCTCCCTTCACCATGCACTACTGATGACTGTCCATCCTTGGGTCCCTAAACCTAATTCAACAAATCAATGTTTACTCAATGTAAAGCTGGTGTTTAGGGATAGTTCTAGAACATCTTATAACCGAAAAAGCTGTTAGAAACTGTTCAAAAACATGAGTGCATTTCAAAAAAGATGTTCCAAACAGTTTATGTAACAAAAAATCTACCAGTAACAAGTGTTTAGATTAGAATTTTTTTTATTTTGCCCCACACAGTGAACACTGATGCAACTCATAATTTCCTGTTACACCAACTCTGTATTCTGTTGAAACTTGTTAAGGTCCCTACACATTTGAAAGTTTTCTGACGTTATGCTGCCTTATTTTTGCTACACTGCCTATAGCTTTTCTTCAGCTTTTTTCCTTAATTTTCCTTACGCTGTGTCAAAGTCGTCTGCTAATGACGTCAAAAACACTGCGTAAGGAAAATTAAGGCTACGTAAGAGAATAGAAACTTTCTATTCTCTTAATTTTCCTTACGCCGTGTTTTTGACGTCACTAGCAGACGATTTTGACACAGCGTAAGGAAAAAGCTGAAGAAAAGCTATAGGCAGTGTAGCAAAAATTAGGCAGCGTAGCATAAGAAAACTTTCAAATGTGTAGTCTGTAATCAAACAATTCAAGAACAAGCACTTTTATCATGTCACGTGTGAAAAAGCGCTGTCTCCTCCATAAATTGGCCAAAATTTTATTACGTCTAAATCAAGATTGTGATCAGATTTGAACGGTGAGGATCTAAAAACACAAATGCAATAACTGTTAACATTAAAAATGAGTATTTTCACAAATTGCCTAATTTGTATTGCAACACTGTTTTTAACTTGTGACAAGGTAATGATCTCCACCGATTCTCGACTTCATTAAATCGTCGTTAACGGACGTTTATTAAATTATGACGTTAATTGGAGCACGTTTTCATTACGGCGCTTCTGCTTGGCGACGTTGCACGAAATGTTACTCGCGTATCACTCGTTAATTATCTTATTTTCATAAACACATCTTAGGCGTAAAAGCCCTCGACTTTTCTACAGCAGTCTTAAACTCTTATTCCGCTTTTCGCGCCCCCTAAGCCCCTTTCATGATGTGCGCCCCTTGGCCCTCGATTCCTCGGAGATATCCATCGCACATTCGTAATTCGCAACTCGACCGAGCATAACAACAATCGCAACTCTTCGTCCTTATTTATAGCAACAAAAAGACCACCCTCCTGTTGGAAACCCCGCTTAATAAGCGAGTGAAAATAATACGATTTGCACGTCGCTCTAATTGCTCATCATGCGAAAACGAATTAACGGATTGAACGAATCG
Organism: Xestoiulus laeticollis; assembly: GCA_034698905.1. NCBI lineage: Eukaryota > Metazoa > Arthropoda > Diplopoda > Julida > Julidae > Xestoiulus > Xestoiulus laeticollis. The sequence continues at coordinate 10,051 of JAQGCC010002751.1, read as the reverse complement.
CGAAAAAGCGAACGCTCTATGACGTCATTAAGTGCGAATTAGTGACGTAGTGACGCGTGACGGAGCACTGACTCACAATGCATCGCAGAGGGATTCGGAGATGCAAATCGAATGAGTCATAAAAGGAAAAGATGCACAGTGTGGGAAGAGGAGGAAAGGGAAAACAATCACGACGCGTTTTTATTCATATATATCAATTTCGTTTTACGGGTATTAGGGGATGGGAGTTCAACCTCTTCCCTCCCCCATGCTGACAATCGTTTAAGGACGTTCATAAATGATGTCACGAAATTCTGGGTGATTCACGATATGGATGTTTAGAAAATTGAGATTAGTAGGGGTACTCAAATGGATCCCTATATAATGTCCCATATCTGTGATGATAACTGCTATGATCTTAATCACCGTACAAGAAATGGCGAATTCTGATTGCCTAATTTCTAGTACTTAACCAAAAAAAAAAGGAAAAACTGATGTGATATGATGACATGAATTCGCCACTGCAAACGTCCTTCCAACAATAATAATGAAATAATATGGAGTAATAATGGAGTCTCCTATCAGATAGCATTTATTTGCTGATTGTAGGGTACTGAGTTGAATTGACTCAACATGTGGACACTAGCAGGACTATAATACTACGGACACACTATGAGTTAAAGGACATTTAAGTCCGTAAATGGCCTTTAACTTCATAGTGTGTACGTTTAACCTCATTTAGCTAAAGGAGGTCCAAGCTCCTTTAAAACTCCTTTAGTGCATTGCATTATGGGATGGCGGTTCCCACAATGCAACAGATATGTCGGGCAGATGACACTTTCGTTCAGTTGCATTGTGGAAACCGCATCCCATAATGCAATGCATTAAAGGTCATTTTACAGATGCAGTGTGTCCACCCAAAGATAAAGGCAAAGATAAAGGCAGAAAAGATAAAGGTTATTTAGTGCTAAATGGCCTTTAACTCTATAGTCTGTCCGTAGTATTAGTAGTAAACTAAAATGCCATTTAAGTACTCCTAATTTGGTATGACTTAGTATGATTCATACTGGGTACTGTGAATATATTATTAAATAGCACTTTGTACCAATTCAATTTTAGCACAGAGCAGCCACTTTTGTACTTTTCAATGTACTTTTGGGCCACCACTGCATGCGGATCATATCTTAGTTATTAAAAATCTTAAAATCGCCTTATCACAAGGGAAAGGACATACATGCACTTCATTTTGCATAATTATTAGGCCTACCCCTTTCGTATTTAATTGCACATTCATTATACAAATTAAGTCAAATGATGTAGATTTCACAAGATTTGTGTCTTTTTATTTAAGAGCCATTTAAGATTATGCGAAAAAAATTTAGACCAAAGTGGTCCAACTTTTCATACCAAGAGGGCCACAAAATCACTTGACCATCTAAGAGTCCTGTTGGCCACAAAGGATACAAAAGATATACATCCAGGACATTGTCGCCACCATGTATACAAAATTAATAATTCTAGATTTCCAAATGGGTAGACTGCATTTTAGAAATTTGATACGAGCATGAAATACAGTTAAAAATATACTAAAAAACATGTCGAATCATTTCGATTATTTGTATAACATCCATAATTTAAATTTTGTTCTATAAACCTTAGTCATAATTTCGCGTGTAAAATGACACAACATATTTATTTTTAAGTAAACATGCAAGATCATGTTTTTTAATGGACAGCTAGGATTCGCATTATCGAATAGCAATAGGTCAATGCTATAGTTTACACGTCCTGCCTTTATTGAGGGCTTTTCCACTAAATTGAACAGCAACAAAATGAGGATTTTAAAAATCCTTCACTAAAGTGCAAAAAAATGTGTATAAAGAGCTCTGGACACACCCTCTACAGGGTGTGCATTAATTGAAAACCCTACCAGAAGTTTATAGAACATTATAGTCATCTAAACATCAATAAAAATATATGTTGAGTACCAGGAATCCACAGTTAAACTTTATATTTCCGTAAATATTTAACCTAGCCTTCACAGTATTAAAGAGGAAGTCATTTCCAGTTTAATTAAAACATGTGGGACAAAACCATCCGATTACTTAAAATTTGTAATGCTTTTGACACTTTAAATTCGACAAAATCATGTAATTTTTTTCTAGTTAATGATCGCTTTAGATTTAAATAGTTTTAAACTAAGAGTGTGGTGGAACATTGAAGGGAGTATTAAGGGATTTAAAAAAGCTTTAAAATTACACATTTAGTGAAATATGATCTCTAAAATTTAAAATCATTTTGCAATTCTTGACAGCCATGTTTTTGTTGAAAAAGAGTAAATCACATTTCATTTCAGTCATACCATTTTTCATTCTTGAAGATATATAATAACTTCATCGCAGAAGTATACTTTTCATACATTCAGTATTCTATTACATAAGTCACTTCACCGATTTTACCTTTTTGGATATAGGATTTCTAACTTTTATACTATATTTGTAAAACAAAACGCATTTTGGCGACTCAAGAAACATTTTCTGAATATCGATGTTTTTTTTATAGTTTGAACCATTTCTCAGTTGACTTCATTGAGTGAAGCTGCTGCAAAAACTATTGATTCATGCCGGCTTTTGGTGAGAAACATCATTTCCACCTAATCGTCTAGGGAGTAAAACCACAAAAGAAAACCAACGTGTTGCCCAATGTCCAGACGGGATTCGAAGCATTTTGGATTTTGCAGAAAGAAAGGAAAGAATGCGTGACATTCGTTTGAAGACATTTGGAAAAATGTCAAAAAAATGCCATGGTACAGCTTCCTATACAACAAAAATGCCATAACTCATATACGGAATAAGAAATAACCAATGTGTTCTGTTGAGACATTTTGAAAAATTAAAATATTGTCCACAATGTATTGACCTTTTCAAGCCGACTAAACTGTCACGTACATTTGTAATTACAGGGTGTCCAAGACCTCGTTTGAAAATTCTTAATTTTTTTACAGTTGATGCACGATCTAAAGTACATTTTATTCGAAATTTCTAAGAAATTATTTTCAATAAAAAAATTCTCCCGCAATCTTCAGATAACAAAATGAAAACTAATATTACAATATAAAAATGAGTAAACAAGTGTATAAAGAAATATTGTTTAGAACACCTTTCACTTTGAATATCCAACACCGAAACGTAGACTAAAACTAATAATAGAAAGATTGCGCAACATGTAAAGCACTCACCATTTACAAATCAGTTTAAAAATATTTCGATTCCCTTTCGAAAACGTAAGCCTGTATTGAATTTGTGCAGCTAGTCATCAATACGTTTTTGATGACGCATATTTTGGCAAAAGCGCCGTATCTTTAGCGTGACAACTCGGGCACATTTGTAAACTGCGTTCAAATTAAAATTCAAAATAGTGTGACATGTAGTAGAAGCGCCTTAAGTATAGCGCCACCACATCAGCTCATTTTAAAATTTACCGCTATTTTTCGGCTGAATCGTTTGCAAACGTTTGCCAGGCGAGTCGTTTTGATGCACGATAAGCGCTTATGCTTGACATACACGTTCCCAACTCGCGGTATTGTTTTGTGCTGCGCATATATGCAGTATGATACAAGACAGCATTGTCAATAACGTGTCTTTGTAATACCCACTGCTCAATCTTTCTATTTAGTACAAAGTTTTACATATTTATATTTGCAAGCCAAGGGGAACTCCTATAATTCACAATACATTTAAAACATCTTCATGAACCATTTCCGAATAATTTGGCATGTTCAATGATAATTAAATTTCATGTATTCAAATTTCTTTATGTCCTTTTCCTACGTGCTTGGCATTGATATAAGGAGGTATGATATAATTGGTATGGGCATCATGACTAAGTGTCCATGTAGGCAGAATGTGACATCTGACAGCCAATCATAAAGCAGTAAAAAATTGCTCTTTGTCCGAACGAGGGTCGGGACTCCCTTAGGCATCAAGCTGCAATCGTGGCCTAAGTGGACAGTCTGAATGCCACTAAAATGAACAAATGGAAAAGGACACTGGCAAAAAATAAATAGCACGGGCCAATTGCAAACCGCAATTGTTCGTGGAATCCCAGCAGATTTGAACGAACTAGGAGTGGACAGTGTCCACAAAAGTAAGACCAAAGCACACAGCTACACAAATGATTAAAACAACTCCGAGTGCAGAACAAATAATAAGTAAAACCTCCTAGAGGGTCGAAATCACGGACTCAAAGCACATTTAATTAGACATCGACAAACAAACCCTTTTTTATTCAGGCAGCAGACAATGTATGTTAGCCTATCTATAACATACTTATCGTAGCAGTTTCAAAGGGCAATGACATATAGATAAACAATGAAAACTAGTTTAATATTTAACTTATTCTTTTTTTTAAATTTATTTTATATCTTATTTTTTAAGAAAAGTTTGATTTGAAAACTGTTGTAAGTGCTTTGAACTTTATAAAAGCTTTTGATATGTTACATTGCTTGTCATGTTCATGTTTTGAACACAATTTTACTAATAGTCAAACTGATTAAAAATTCTATTGTCGAATTCGCTCATCCAAGATTTAGAAATATCAATAAAAATCTCACAAAAATTAGTCACTTCATTTTACATTTTCTACGCTAATTAACATAAAATTCATTACTTTATATTCTGAATAGCTTGTTTTAGTTTTCTCCAAAGTTTAGGTTAGACCCATTTATTTCCATTTAATTTAACAAAAAATCTAGGGTGTCCAATGAGTGGAGAATAACCAGTTGAAAACAAATTTCGCGATTTTAATAGTCTTATTTCAACTATACTAAATATCAATGCTGACAGCAGCATATTGAATTCAATTAAAATTATTATTTGGATAAAATGCGAATAAAGAAACACATTTGCAATGATCTGCAATTCTCTTTAACAGAATCCCCACTTCTGCCTCACCCTGCACCAGTGAGTTTCCTTTAAAGATATTTTTATGTATTTTTTTCCTTCCACTCTTAGTTTATTTAGCGATGCCACCAGGGGTCTTTTTTACATTGGAGTATGAAAAGGATGACAAGTAGGAGGCATTGATGGTGCACATCTCTCCATAGGAACCATAGTTTGATGTCATTGTGTTTTCCAAGAGGAGAGGAAAATAGGCAATCAGCAGCCAGCCGCAAGGACCCCTGGTGGGCGATTTCGCCATTAAGTACTTAACGGGGGGAGTTGGAATTGAGCCAGATGAAATTTTTGGACTCCTCAACACGAATTTGTACTTGAATTTTGCTTTTAAACGAGCCGTTAAAATGTCTTCAACGACAATATTAATGCTAAGGATAAATCTGATTCACCACCAGGGGGCCAACCACTGCAGCAATCCAACTTTGTTTTTAGATCATTAATGAATACTAGACAGTGTCAGTTTTGTGGTTCTGCATTGCTATAGACCCCATTCCCAATGTCAAGAAAAAGCACCCAAAAGATTCTAAATAATATATCAGCTACATAATGCTGGCATTTTTTGAGCATCTTAACTTTTTGAGTTATATGGTGTATTCCAAACTTAATCAATGATAGCAATGTGTTATATGTTCAATAAAATACAAGATATACTGCATAATGTAGGTTAAGCATCGAACAAGGACCGTATTAGGAAGGATGTTTAGAACCCTACTTTGAAAATGTTTTTAACATGTATTTTTTTTAACAATTAAACTCATGCAGGGTTCCTCACGAAACGATATTTTAAACTTCCCTGACTATATCCAGTCGGTTAAAATTGAAAATATGACCTAAATATTCAAAAAATAACACCTTAAATGTACATTGATCCCAACTTCAGATCACACACTAAGGGCCGGGCACCAACAAAGGTTAGGAATAACCTTGGGGTTAACCTGCCTTATAACACTAGGTTAACCCAACCTTGCATTGCACAGCGTGGGTTAGGGGAAAATGGAGCTAAATTTTAAACCAGCGAGTAGGCAGGGTTAACCTCAGGTTAATATTCTATAATTATATGGCGGCCATTTTGTTTTCTGCATGTTGGAACATGGGGTAAACAAAGATTTTCACCTCAGTTGGTGCAACCAGCTCTAAGATGAAAATTGTTTTCCTTGTCTTATCTGAATTCATAATCTTAATTAAAATCATTTTTATCAGGTTAGCTAATGATGGTGTCATTAAATAGTATGAGAGTTGACAAAAAACATCACATTTTTGGCAACTAAAACTATCTAAGCTAAATAATTATGTTACATATATACATACACTACTCAGGGGCCTAATCTCCTAAGGAGACCCCATTGGATTCCAGCTGCAATAGAGGGATTGAACAGGTTTCCATTAATCTTAACGAAAACGATAAACACACTATTACACATGCGAATCAATAAATTACGAGCCATAAAAGTCGTTATGCTCCTTAAAGACGTTGTGGTATCACGTTAAACTAATGAAATTGCCGTCTTCCCTCAACCACAAACCCATTAACGTTGTCCACACGCATGTGCATTGGCAAGGAAAGCAGTGCTGCCAATGTCGTCAAGATTAAAGGAAACCTTTCAATCCCTCTAATAACTAAAGTAAGCTAGGCGAATTCAGCCTTAGGGTAAGTTCCTGCGACTTTCTTTAGTTACATCTGACCTAATTGCAAACTAAATCTGGTCACTTTATTATAGTTACATTGCACAGGTACATTGCATTGTGGTCACTCTACAAATATTTTTTTATAATGTTAATGTATTGTTCGAAAAACATTTCATGAAAAGTGATCACCACGTTGAGGTGGAAATTTTCTCAAGTTTTACTTCATTAAATAATTGGTTTACTGTGTAGTTAAAAAATAGATGCATATTAACTACATAAAGGCCTATTATGCGAAATGAACAAGTTTACATGTTTCGTTTTGGGCTTCTGAAAAAAATTGAGACATTGATATAAAGCCTGTTGGAGCGAGTGTAAATACAGTAGAATTACACATAATACTTTAAACTAAGCTCCCTAATGAAAAGCTTTGCAAAAAAAGATGGAAACTGCTACGCTTCCTCCGCCATTCATTAATCAGTTTTAAGTAAACAGTATAAATGTCAGCTTGCATTACAAATTAGATTGTTTCCATTTCCCAATAAAAGGCCAGGAGAATCTCATTACAATTTATTTATAAAAACAAATTAAAACGCTGTTACATGTTTTGCAGTTTGCCATCCACGGCAACACCCATCTAGAAACATCCTAATTTTCAATCTCCGATTTCCATGTGCATTTAAGTCAATTAACAGCCATGGCAACGAGGGATTCTTAGATTTCATTTTATAGTTGCCATCTAATTGAACTCTATTCCATTGGTGAAATGAAATCAGGCGAAAACGTCGATGAATTACGTTACCAAGTTACTGCTAATGCGATCGTATTAAACGTCATCCGCAATTGTACAAAATTCAATTCCATTTCGCTGATAGCCCAACTTTACCAAAAATCAAATTCTGTTGCCACTCGCATATCACTACTTTCCTAAAAGACATCTTTGAAAATACATCCGGATCAGAAGGATTTTCTGATTTCAATATCGATTTGGTTAAATACAATAAAATCTACAAGAGGATAAATGAGGCGATGTTACGCGATTTTAAAGATGGTTTGGAAAATTAAATTAATTTTATAAGAATTATTCAGTTGTTTACTTTTGGCAGTATTATACGCTTTCTTTGAGTGATCAGATGTTTACATTGAATATTGCATTCATTTGTAAAGACAATGTCTTGCACGAATAAATGAATATTGACTATATGAACTTTATGATACAACATGATTTTTTTTAAAATGACCTACAACATTGAATTGCTGTAGAGAGGTAGTCAAGGTTGATTTAGTATAATGTTTATGTTGAGGTTCGGAGAAAATCGTATGAAAACAACGTACCTCTTCAACCGAATTATGCATATTAAAAAGTTATGTAAAAATCTTAAAACATTAAAATATTAAAAAAATTAAAAATCGAAGTCTGATTTTTAGTCATATTTATAGTTTAAAGACTAATACAAGAGGCACTGAAAGTTCAAGTATTTTAATGTTTTCAAAGAAAATCATACGATTTTCTCTGAACCTCAACATAAACATTATTGAATTGCTGTTCGTTACAAACAGTTATTTAGCATTGTGGAGTAATCGTTCGTTATATCGAGAACACGTTATAACGTTATAACAGAATGTGTTAGTTTAGTTATACATTATATTATAAACTAACAAACAAATTTATAAATTTAATCAGACATACACTGTAAATCCTGATCGTTGTAACTGGCCCTGAGCAACGATCCTGTTGGCTAGTCCTTCTTTGGCAGCACCTGAATCCCTATACCAAATACAGTCAACAGCCTATAATTTTATTCCAAAGGTCATAGCAGCAACATTCAATGGGCTGCTTAAATACAATTCGCCCCATAACAAAAAGCTTTAACTTTAACTGTATTTACGTAAGTTTCATTTCTCATGGATCTCAACTGATCTCCAACAAAGTCACTCATCTCGTTCACGACCCGCAGTCTAACTCAGCATTTAGTTCGGGCCCAGCTATATACCCAGTCCCGGAATGCCGGCTACATTCCTGGCAGGCGACCCCTGGCCAGGAATGTTAAACCGGCCACCCAACTGAGCAAACCCAATGAAAAACCGCATACTGTAGCCGACAATCAACGAGCACATTAACCAACAATTACAACATTAACAAACAACACAGCCGAAAAACAAACAACAAGCATAAATACACTGCCAGTGCCCAAAGCGACACTGGAAAAAATACATACCAAAAACATCGATCCCATTCCATGAAACGCCTATACCACAGCTGAATCAGATATTCGTAACCCTCTGATAACCAGAGTAACCAACCAGTATCCCTTCATAAAGCCATAATACAGGAAAAAATCCAGAAATTACGTATCTGATACAGCATGCAGACCCCACAATAGCTGCAGTTGACTCCTAATAAAGCCTTAATGCAGAAAAAACCCTAATACCCCAAAGCAGCCCCATTAGCACCATACAGGAAAAAATCCAGAAATTACGTATCTGATACAGCATGCAGACCCCACAATAGCTGCAGTTGACCCCTAATAAAGCCTTAATGCAGTAAAAACCCTAATACCCCAAAGCAGCCCCATTAGCACCGAGGTAATCCAATATAACAACTCCTTTGCAACAAAGCAAAAAAAAAACTCCGTGCCAAAGACAATTACAGAAAAATTCCATACCATCAACACAATTTTAGAAACAGATTAGCAACGCAGAAACAGCCATCATGCACAAAGTACTTCTTTCAACAGATTGAGATATGTTGATGGAGCCCTTTGGCTCATGCCAGACAGACGATTCAGGACAGTCCCACTTCACTCGAAAACAATGATCATTCCAATAACATAACAATTCAGGTTTACCATTGGTAAGGGTCCACAATATTTGCTAAACTGCCCTCAGGTTTTGAAGCATGTTTTGAGCCGTAGACTGTCAACATGTCCGTGATTGCCAAGATTTTGGTATCGGATTTATTCTGGTTATAACTTCATCTTTTCTCTTTCCTTTTTTGGGACTGCTAAACTTGGTCTTCTCTTTATTCATTGGAAAAATTTTTCAAGTTTTCCTTTTCCGGAACTGCATTATTGGTTTCGGTTAAATCAGAGTTTATAGCCTTTTGAGCATTTCCTGTGAACTTCCAATGTTTTGTCTTGTGCAACCATTTAGTCAGTTCTGCCAGTATCTGCATCATTGCAAAATTTGATTTCGCCTGGTATAGAAGCCAAACCAGATTATGAACACCGAAAATTACAGCCCGCTCAATATGAGGCAATTCGCATAATGGCCGAAAACCATTAGCACCTTCGGTTATCTCAGTGTCCCTTCCTGGGTGGTACAGCATTGAGGTATAACGGTACCGGTTAGAGAGACCAATTCACCTCCACCATGTAACTGCCCTGAGCAATTGTCAATTCAATTCAACTCAATTCTATTCAACTCAGTACCCTACAGTCAGCAAACAAATGCCATTTGGTAGGGGGGTTCGTACCCATTTTCAGGACAATTCT
>JAQGCC010002750.1:0-17343 GCA_034698905.1 Xestoiulus laeticollis | reverse complement strand
AAAATTTGCATATTTCGGGGTTTTTATCACGAATATCAACCCCCGAGAACAAAGGAAAAAAAACCCGATGAGGTATGTATATTATACCAACATGTTGGAAACTACATGTAGCGTATGTGTCTCATACAGTGGCTCAAAAGTCAGTGCCTCCCCACTTTTTTTATTCTGAAAATTCTGTAAATGCAGGCAAATTGACTATTTAGCACTTTTTTTCTGAAGGTTTACCTACATGCTATATGGTAACAAGATTTTTTTCACTAGAACTGGAATAATCATTTTTAACTGAAATCATTTGTACATGAAACTTGTCCAATTTGTCACATATGTAAGCAATCGTTAATTTTACAGATAATACATTTTAGAGTGTGTGAATCCCATCATCTGAATTATTTATAAAACACGTTTTATCTCGTCGGCTGAATTCAACATTCCCTTAAGACATGTCCATATGTTCATTTTCAGTGTATTTCATCCTGGTCTTTTAAATTTTAACCACTGAATTCCTGATAACATAAATGCCAAGCGGTTAAAATGTGTAACCCCGCTAAATTTTTAGAGGTTAAAAACAGATTTTAATTCGTCTTAGATAAGATAGAATTCGTGACCAGGGATACTTTAGCTAAAATTAACCTTTTTTTAGTTAGAGAATCTTCATCTCACTAAATGTTTCTGCAAAATTTCAAATTGCGTTTCATAAAGTCAAAATCTTCGAGCATTATTTTCAACCATTCTCGAAAAGCAGCGTTGTTTACAAAATCGCATTCGGCGTAGAAATGTAATTCTCAAATCACAAATAAATTATTCAGAAAACATTATCGAGTTAAACTGCAATCCTTGGGGATCTTGGAAAAAGCTGGTAATGTTCAGAAGCAGACAAACTCTTACCATAATTTCTGGAAATGAAATTCCGGTTTGTAGTGGTGTGTGGGTGTGGAGTTGGGGGGTCACAACCCCCTTAACCCCCAGCAATACGAAATGAACGTTGACACGTAAAAGGGGCATTAACTAACGCGAGTTTCTACGTTATTATTTTACATTAAAGCTTGACGTTTATACCCAGTGACAGAAATGCCTAAAGCGTTCGTTTTAATTTACATCGTACGAGAGTTGCATTTCTAACTCTTCCAAGGGTTTACGTATATGAAAAGTTGCATGGCGAACGTGGTGAGAGATATATTTTTTCTTAAACCAGATTTAGACCTTTAAAACCCGACTTTCCAGGGCATTAATCCTCGAATAATTGATGAAAAACAACGGGTAAAAACGCGTTTTATTTCATCTCAACCCGCACCAAAATTAAATAACAAAGTCCAATTAAGCTTCCAAATTCGGGCTAATATGATTGACTTTCAATACACGAACATTCCCACATCACTCCCCCTAAACCCCACCCACCCTCTCGCACATCGGCTTTCCCTTGTTTAATACCAAATTAATTAGATTTAAACCGACATTAAGCTGCGCATTTTCGGCCTATTCCCTCGACGCAAAAAGGTTTTACTTCGGAGATTTAGGAGCGCCTGTAATTAAAATTATTGATTAGCACTCGACTGTGCACAGCCATTTATTAATTATTACGTGTTGCTACCGTTTTAGAACATGTCGCCATCGTGTTTCGTTATGGCGCACCTTAGGATATATCCTATAGTATTTTAAAATTTCCAACGAAATTGAAGAGGGTTTTTCATGGTTTAATGATGTATCAATGAATACCTTAAATAAACCCCGAATATTTACAGTATATGTATATTTCAAAAGAATTATGTGTTTAAAACGTAGTAAATGCGTTTATAAGACTACATGTATTTTACAAATAAAATGTTAGTATTTTTCCAATTACTGAAAATTTCGATTTTAGATATTTTTAACAATTTATACTAAAAGTTTATAACGTATATTTTGTTAATTATTAAAATTGTAAATACTATTCACGTGGTTGTTGATAACCAAGTACATGTACATGTATTTACGGTTACTAGCTAGGACATGTCAAGAAATGAGCTGTATTTTCTCGATACTTTCAAACGACATCGTATTTGCTGGGGTATAGACATGTAATTTTGCGCAACAATGGTAATTACTAGAAACTAACAACATGCAAATTGCAAATTATTTTGGGGCCCAACTTGGTTAGATGTTGAATTTCCCAATTACATGAACGAAAAAGGAGGCGCCGAATTAAGATTGACAAGTAATTACTCACGTGTTGATTGGATTAGCATTTATTCTGATTAAAAGGAGAGCTTCATAATTACAGAAACTAGACACGATCGCTATATTCAGTACATGACAGACGATAGTGGGAAAAAAATAAGTCACTGACCTCTTTGCATTTCAAGAGAATTATAACCTTAACCTCAAAGATGGATTTAAACAATTTAGGCAAAGTATTACATTTTTAATGTTAATTGTTCACAAAGCTCTTGCTAACTTGAAACTGTTCAGCTGTTTTTCTTAATTTCTATGTTTGTTTCCAAATACTTTCGAAAGCTCAATTTTATCCTTCTTTGTAAATTTTTTAAAAATATTTTCCAAAAACTTTCAATAATTTAAAGAATGAAATGAAAGACTGAGCGAAGGTTAATTTTCTACTGTACATGTACGAGCGTACAATGTATATAAGATATAAGATGTGTATAAGTATTAAAGCAGAAAGCAAGAAGACTCATATGTCACTCCCCTTTAAGGAATTTTTCTTTTCCCCCTTAAATTTATCCTAGAAGGTATTTTCCCTTCCTATCGTCGTTAATTCTTGCTAATGAAGATTGAACATGGTCACTTTATTGGTGCATTGTCAATGGAAAAGTTGCAAAAGAGATGGCACACCCTGGTCTCTATACACAATAAACAGGTGGTCGCTATACAGAGAATTTTTATGAAGGAAAACATATGCACTGAAATCAATTTATGAAAAATGGTCACTATGCATAACTGGTCATTTTCCCATGTTTTACTTTAAATAAATGACCCTAGTTTAAATCAACAAATTTTCACGTGTGTATTTATACACAATTTTATAACCTTATTTTAGCCATAAACGAGAATCATCAAAAATCCAAAAATCGATTTTAAAAATGTGCAACCTGCAGGTTTACTAGATCAACATCAGTTTTTCACATGAAGTGACTGAAGATGTTTCTACAATGTGCTGGATAAAAGTGCAGTTTTTCTGTTGTTGTGAGTTGTGTAGATTAATGGCAGCCCGAGTTTAGTAGCTATCCCATCGGTGTAAATGGGCCTCATTTGAGCCTTATTCTCGCAGGAGTATAAAAACGTAAACGGCATCAGTTCTTAATTCCAACACCAACTGACACATCACTTTAAACACAAATTATGAACACCGACTCGAAATGGCTCCCATTATTGGCTAAACGAAAATGTCTGCTGCCTTTCGAAGCCATTGATTTTAGCTGGCTCTAATCGACGTTCAATATTTCTTGGATTCACTGCGACGTCTTATTTAACTGCTCAATCTCGAAGGAGTGTGGCTGACGTGTTATTAACTTCTATCGACTTAATATTAAAATATTACAGGGTTTGTCTTGTTGCTTTTTGTCTTGTATCTCCATTGAGTATGTTGAGTCCAAGCTGAGAACAGAATTCAAGAAATGACACACTCAGCCAGCCCTGTTTTTATAGAAATGGGGAATTTTATTTTAGAATAATTTTTTTGAGAAAAAGTCAATAAGTTATTACGGAAGGAAGTTGTCAGTCAGAATTTTATAGTAAATTTATTTCAAAAGTGAGAAAGTTAGGGAAATTGGACATTTAATTTCTGTTGACACCCTGTATAAAGGCGAATGGAAAAAATAACCACTGTAATTTAATAAATCGATACTAATTCGATATTTACATTTTTATTTTCGATTTGTAAAATTTATTTTTGTAAACTGTGTTTGTAAAATTGTTTTGTAAACTGTGTTTGTAAAATTGTTTTGTAAATTTAATTTTGTAAAATGTGTTGGATTCAATATCACTACATGTGTTTACTGCATAAAATATATATTATGCATGTACATTTTTCATATAATTTATAAATATCATTTAATCATTTATGAATCGTACGTTTATTTTATTCGTAGCTGTGCTACCAAGTTGCAGCATACACCCTTTAATCTCTTGTTTTTGAACAACTACATGTACATGTATTTCATATTGCTATATTTCGTATTTTAAGATGATGAATTAGACTAATTCCATCATGGTACAATACTTTGAATTTTCCATGCAGATTCTGAACAGCATCGATGCTATTAAAGAAAAGTGAAAAAAATAATCAAGGTTGATCGCATCTAAAAAGCTAATTTGCATAAACTTTTTATAGCAGTAGCAAAGCCCTTAGCATTTTTTCCCTACTTGTAAAAAAGGCTCTCGTTAAAATGTATTTTCTGTTTTCTTTCTTCTTTATTCACTATTATTAATAAAAAAAAGTTGCAAACAAAGTCGATGCGTAGAAAAAAAAATCAATTTATTATTCGCACGTAAAGCCTCTCTCTTTCTATACTTAATCCCTCGTCTGTATCTACCGTACTCTTAGTTCACCATTTACCATATAGAGAAATACATGTATATCTACGATGGTGTACAGTGTGTACGTGTACATGTAGTGTTGTTGCACCCCTTTTTCTTGCCACTTCAAACCCCGCTGTTAAAAGCTTTTTAATATCATTGAAATTCCAAACGCGTATTTCTGCCAAATGTTTCGACTCGTGTATAACGATTATGCATTCGTACATTACGTTGCGAAGTGCAATTTTAGCATGGTCGAAGGATTGCTATATTTACTGTAATAATATCTGTAGTAATTATATTGCTGATAACGACGTTATATCATTTAATATCACATAACATGTACGTTGAGTTTGACACGAATCACTGTAATAGTTTGATGTCATTTGAACCATTCTTGCCATATTTCAAATCGTATTTCAAGCAAATATGCTTGAGGATATACATGTACATGTACTGTATATAGGGTGGACCATTGCCACCCCACAATTTTTTTTTAAATCGTATATCCTATAGGAAGTCACGTGTCCTAGATTCTTTTAGATTTTATCTACGACCATTTTTTCAAGGAAACCATAATTATAACTATATATAGTCGTAACACTTAGGGCACAATATCAAATTAGGAAAAGGAAGATATTAGTGTTTTTTTATTGTTACAAAGTCATTTATAATTTTAGCCATTACAATTGGGGCACAATATAAAATTATTAAAATAAAGAGAATGGTCTGTTTTTATTGTTACAGAGTTATTTGAGAACAATGGGGAAGGTAAAAGAGTTACTACGTTGCAGCACTATAGTGCACTTTATAGTGAAGCGACATACATTTAATGTAGGAATTTATTGAACCGAAATCTTCATTGCAGTGCACCACTATACTGCAGGGTAGCTAACATTTGGCGTTTGCCCTGTTTTAAAAAAAACATTGTAACAACTTTAAATAATTGCCTATGAAGACGAAATGAGTTGATTTCATACAAACAGACCATTATCTTCCTTTTCCTAATTTGACATTTTGCCCTAAGTGTTACGGCTAAAAAGTTACAATTTGGGTTTCCATGTAAAAATCATCGTTGGTAAAACCTAATAACATCAGTGACGGGCTTATAAACATTGAATTTTTTGTTAAGCTTTTAGTGTGCAGTGAAAATAGTCAACATGCATTGGTCTTGCGGCATTTCAGTGACAGTGGCAGCTGTCCCATAGGGTATTTCTCTTGTTCTGTGGAAGAGGTTGATGTCCTTGCTAACCAATACCATGTCATTTGTTTGGCATTATCGTTGAAAAGTTATCAGTTGGAGTTATACGGAGATGATATTTGCCTGTTCAAATAAACATTCGTAAATAGAATAGCTCTTATCTTGACCAATGGGGGAATTCAATAATTCTGATCTTGGTAGGTGAGAATTGCAATAGTTCTGATAATTGTCGATGAACAATGCCTTTTTTTCTGTTTTTGTTAATGGTATCTAATGGCTGTAACAAAGTTAGTTGCCATTGTCAATACCAAATGCAATTTGTCTGATATTGTTTGAATTTCTACCATAGTTTGTACAGTGTATGTTTATTGCCCTTGCAAAGTTCCATAGCTCTGATCATGCCAAGACAATGCTAGTAATTGGTCATAAGAGGAGATTCTTGAAAATTTAAGGAATATGCATTGAAATCCTTGAAATATGCTTGAATATTTTTCCATGACCTGTAGCTAATATCATCCTGTAAGCATTTCTGCCATCCCTTGCAATGTGTTTTCGCATTAGGACTCTTTGGAAAAATGATGGTAATTATTCGTTGAATAGGATCCTTAAAAATGTAATCTATAAGCCTTGAAATCCTGGAAATATAAAATAAAAATTTCCTGGCCTGCCGCTTATATAATCCTGCGCATTACCGCCATCCCTTGCAATGTACCTTCGCAATATGGCTCTTTGTAAAAAAAATATAGCGGTGATTGGTCGTTGAAATGGCTCCTTGATAATTTAAGATATATAAGCCTTAATATCCTTGAATTTAATTTTCCAACCAATGTAGATATCGTTAATATCGTGATGCGACA
The DNA here is from genome assembly GCA_034698905.1 of Xestoiulus laeticollis. NCBI lineage: Eukaryota > Metazoa > Arthropoda > Diplopoda > Julida > Julidae > Xestoiulus > Xestoiulus laeticollis. The sequence goes on along the minus strand of JAQGCC010002750.1, from coordinate 10,776 downwards.
GTACTCACATTTGAGGTTGATACCTGCAATACGGTTGTCTATAGTTACAAAGCCACATGTCCTCCCATAAGCTTCACTTCCATCCCTGCAATGTGTCTTAGCAATATTGAGGCGACATATTTCTGGAATTGTTAAAGGCAACGATGCAATTTTCGCACGACGGTTGATGGCATGCCTATTTTGGTTGGGACATCAATGCCAGTAAGTGGGCCAAACGCATTTAAAACGAAAAAAAAAAGGCCCTTTTTCATAAGTGGAGAATGCATTGGCATAAATGCGAGGACGATTCCTCAGAAGCTCCTTTAAGCCATTGTGGTGGAACAGATCAGCATTAAGAGGAATTTTGGATGGGTTATGCAAAGTGAGGTAATCATCATACAGGAAGTCGATAATGAGCGTGGCACAAACCTATATTCACCAAGTTTCCCTCTCTTCTTATCCAACATTCCATTGCCATTCTCATTTCTATACATAGGAACCCTCCTCCAACCCCCACTCTTCCACCTTCGCCCTGCTTCTTGTTCCCTATATCAGTTTTGGTGCAATTTCTACAAGCATTTGTAGGAATTTTTAATAATATGCGAGCAATTATGCATAACTGAATAATTAGTACGCTGCAACATGGTTTCGCTTTCAGTGTTTAGGTCGCTCTGGAATAAGGGGTAGTACTCGAAGATCTCTGATGGACTTAATTGAAAAATAGCGAAAAATGCTCCAGAACGTGCTTGTACTTCACACTATGGGAATTTCGAGCATCTAGTTATGGAAACAGCTTGTTGAACAGTTTTGAAATTCTTAGTGCCTCTTAATTAATGAGAAACGTAGGCTTAATTGCAGTCATATGTTGTTATAAAGCAGCTAAACTATAAAGGTTGGCTGAAAATCGTGTCACGATATCTATTTTGTCTTAGACGAAATGAAAATGAGAGTAATAACTTAAATTGTTTTGCACTTGGACGTCATTTCAGCAGATTGATATACAGCCTTATGTTATTGGCATTTTAAAAATACCTCTCAATTACCAATTGATGGGGCATGCCATTGCTTTTATAACACAAAGGATCTCATAGATAATTATAACATTGATGATGCCTTCGTGTTTGCATTTTCAACTACATACAGTGCATGTATATAAAATCCCATTTTCTGATAGCTGCCAACTATCACAGCATTATCAATAGGAAATATCATAATAGAAATTGTCATTGTCGCCATTATTTGTGATTGATTTGATCATTGTCATCGTTAATACAGCTTGGGAATTGGTTTTTCTGCGGTCATCGACGTTTGCCAATCTTCTGGCCACCAACAATGGCAACCGATTCAATTTAATGGTAACTCGATTCTCTAATAGGTATTCCTTAATGTGGAAATAACTTTATTCTAATCATTAGTCAAATTGTCAGCCTAGTGCTATGGAAATATCGATGAGGAAAGTTCATGGTATAATTTGTACATTTTATGAAGCTATTATACGTGATAATGATATACTATGTGCAGTGGCGTTGCGAATAGCGGGGGGTGGTGGGGGAGCAGCTCCCCGGGCGCTAATGGTTAGGTTAAATTGTAATAATTTAATATGGCATATAATGATTAAGTTTGGTTTGGAAACAATAACTGTGAAAGGACGCAAAAAGATCCTTCCTTTTGCATATAATTTGACATTACAGTCTAGCTTTTTAGATGTAAAATTGCATTTTGTTGCTGACTAGGGTATTGAGTTGAGTATACTACTGGACCTTATTACTTCTAATGGAATGGACCAGTTGTAAGCCTACTTATCTGGGAACCTCATTTTGTTGCGGTTTTTATATGTATGGTGCTTTAGGTTTCTGATTTTAAGGGAATTAAACATGCAAGGCATATCTTTAATTATCTTTGTCATTATTTTTCAACATTGACCATTGGTTAGTGAGAAAGGTTAAAAGTACCATTGTGAAAGTTCTAATAGATGGTTCTGACCATTGTCTGAATCTCACCAATGTCATTTGACAGAAGTTCTGATATGTGTTAATGGTAACCACCACCCTTATCTTCGTACCAGCACGGTTGGCAATTATTTGGTGAATTTTTCCCTTCTTCGGATATCCACCATAGTCGTTAATTTCTTGCCTGCTCGGCTGAAGTGAGATTTTCTTATCTTTTTGACACAGTTTTTTTTTTTTTGTGGCGACGTGTGTTGGGGGTCTGGGGAATGCGTTAGTTGACTTATCAACTGATGTAATGTGATGTGGTGACATGCATGGCTTAGACGCTACCATAACGAAAAATGAGATAGCGATACGTCCTTTTTTTTTCCAGAAATTTTATCTTTTTCTAGCAGTTTACTGAATGAACCTTAAATAGCAATGGTTGGGGAAGCATGCTTCAATAATAACCATCGTATAAAATGATTTATATATATATAGCAGAAATCATGCTTCAACACTTCTTATATACATATCAGGGTTGTATCGAACCTTTGCTTTGCTCTATAAGAATCTAGCTGTTTTTTTATATAATGTAACTGCGAGAGGATGATGTCTTAAGCTTACAAAAGAAAAGCTTGTAAGTGGATTTTAATCTGATAACTGCATTAAAAGATAGAGTTGGGGGGTTATGACTGGTGGGGTTCATTATTGCTTCCTCTACGTCGGATTCCCGCAAGCTTTACATTTCGCTTATTATTTTACTGCCTAAAAAACACGGCGATAACACGCTGTGCTTTTATGATAAATCTACTGTTGGTGAAATTTCATGAAATCAGCTTTTCGATATGGGAGGCGTAACGTCCGTTGTAAAGAAACAGGCAATCGGCCCAAAAATGTCCTCCTCTAAAGCAGAGGTTGTACCAATGCATGTTGTAAGCCAAATGCTTATTGTATTCGTTTTAAAAATTCAGTATTGTGTGCAACATGTGCTGTACAAGTGTAACTTTATTGTATACAGGGTGGATCAAAAGTCAGTATCATCCCATTTTATTTTCTTAAATCTTGTATGTATGGAAAATAATGCTAATGTGATTATAAGGGAGTCTTGTGTGATCTATACACTTATGCATACGACCATTGACAAACTTAAATAATAACTTTTTCGGCATTACACTTACGACCAAATGTCAAAATGTCAAAAATGTATTGTATCATTCTATGCAAAACCACAATTGGGCCCATTTGAAATTTTACTGCAACAATTAAGCTCACCAACTCTGTCCTTAAGATGGACATATATAGTGCCCTACCGGTAGTCATTGTAGCCATGTTTTCACCCACATGTCATTATAATCACCAAACACACGCATACATGTAGAGCATTAGGACCCTCTTCCGGATATTTAAACAGTAGATCTAAGCCTAGGTAGGGTTGGGTTAATATTATTGGATTTTGGGCTTGGCTATAGTTTACTTAATATTATTAGCAATTCGGTAGAGCCAAAATTAAGACTCGTGGACGTTTGATAATAGGTGGGTCTTCATTTATGATAATTGATACATGCATTATACTTTAATTGCCATGGGTGGACTGCAATGGGCATATGGTGTTAAGTCAGACATGTATAAATTTACCTAATTTCACATCCTACCTTGTTTAGCCATATGGCATTAGATCTCAAATGTTGCCTCATACATGAACTTTACATTATCTGATGTCTACTTTCAGTTTCCAACTGTATAAAAAATATTTTTTTTCCACTGCTGAGAATCTAATATTTCATACGCGTCTGCCTGTCAGTCTGGAAGTCCCTGGTATATAATTGCTGTCAGACTGTGAAGCTTGTGTTGTCCAGAATGAAGTATACCATGCATGCAAGTTGGTAAGATTTTTTGTGATTGTCAAGCTGTTATCACGTGGTCATAAGACGCCATTTTGGTTAAAAAAATGGTTGGCTTTATTGGAAATTCTCATGCAGTCGCCTTTTGTCAATGGCGTATAAATTCGCAGACGTTGAGCTTTTTTGACAAGAGACATTGAAAGGCGAAACAATAAGGTATCCGGAGATTTATCTATCTTCCTCTTCCATGCTATACTAATAATTTCAGCCATGATCATTGGCGTTGATTAGTTTATGATATTTTTCCAGCCCTAGACTTGTGGTGAGAGTGTTAGAGGCCTAATGGCGTTTTGGCGAATTATTGATAGGAAGACTGCGAGCAAAATGCGCTCTGAATGGGTCGTAATTTGAATTTATTTACGCTAGGTTTGCTTTTGTGTCCCGTCGAGCGAAAATGGGTCATCCTAGACATAAATTTCAAAAGGTGCGTGTTTGTGTTAGGACCATGTTGCTTAGTTTACATCATCACGGGCCGTTGTGTTTTCTGCCAAACGCGATTTTGATTGATCAAAATGGGCCGAGAAATTGTTGCCAAATCTTGGGTAAAGTTATGATAGAGAATGTGTTGACGGTACGTGCTCAACTCAGATATTTACATTTTGAGATGTGTACAGGGGTGGGTGAAATTGTTGTTTGAGTTACACTGAAAATATTTCATTTTGAATCTCAGTTTGTTTACATTTACGGTCATGAAAGCAAAAAAAATCTATTCAAAATTTTACAGTACGTCGGCTCTCGATATAACGATCGCCATGTGGGTTGAGACATTCGTTTGTTATATCGAGAGGTCTGTTTTTACACATTTTAATGCTCCTATAGGCTTTCATGACATCTTTTGACACCTAGCAGTTTTTGCCGAATGAAATGACATAATTTTTATGCTCCAACAGTATTTCTGTCTTCTATTGAATCCCTGATATACAAGCTGCTTTTGCGGTCTCTTGAGTACCCCTAAAATAAGTGGTAAAATGTTTTAAAATAATTTTTAAAACTAATCCTTAAAAATCTTTAAAAATATGAATCTTATGCCTTTAACGGGATGTTCTTTGTCTCTGACCTATGCTAATAGGCTAATTCATATATGCAGTAAAGCCAGATATTGGCATTTTATTCTGCTGCCCCTTGAACGAGGCAATCCCACATAATATCAGAGTAATTAGGTAATGTGGTCATTTAGGGGTTAAATATTAAGTGAAGCCTGTTAAAAGTGACCACCTAAAATGGATATACATGTACATAGGAAGGCCATTTTTTTTCAGGTATTTTTTTTTCAAAACTTGCTTTAAAAATTTAAAAGCTCAATTTTATCTTTTAAGCTCTCTGTAAGTTTTAAATGAAATAGTTGGCATTTTCATAAATGTTTTGCAATGGTTTATTGTGATTGGTTGGATGGTGTGAAAAGTGTTATACGATTAAAAACGAACTTGTTGAACTCTAATATTCTTCTTTAGATGATACCCTCATAGGCCTTAGTAAACACATGTTTTAGTGGAGACCCTACTGGAGTGTTAACTACTATGGTAAAACCCCATTGGTTACCACGGTTGACTGTATTTATATTTATGCATGTATCAGTTTCAAGTTACAAACATGTTTGAACAATATGCAGAAAAATTCAAAATCTTATCACAATGGTTGAATATTTCCACTTATGATTTCAGAAAAGTATTTCGTAGGGGTGGGAGTAATGGGAGGAATCTTACCCTATCTCAATCCCACTCTTATTTCCTGGAATTTCTACATGAACGACAAACTACAACAAGGCTAAACAATATGAAAACCGCAACATTGACAAAAGTGGTGGTTTTACATACAAGGTTGAGATGAATTCAAAAGATTTTTCCTCTCCCCTTAAAAATTTCTATCTCGTAGCACAATGTATCTTTCGAAAAATAATGGCCATTGGTCATTGGACGAGCTATTCAAAAGCCATCACGAGGGGCTTAAAGCTACATTTTCAGTTTGAGGGACCGCGAAATTGCATCAAAGGTTAGCCGAATCGACCGGTCAGTTATTACGCTCACTTCATTGTTTATAATAACAATTGAAATACCACTGGTCAACACATTATTTCAGCAAGACGACGCAATTTCGCACCAAATGCTACGTAGAGAGAAAAGAGAGGGGGAGGGAGGGGGGGAAGGGGCTTAAATTCCCCCATTCCAAAACAGCTTTTTTTAACATTTTCTCCGAGCAAGTGCAAAATCGTGTTAGCATCTTGTTATTTTTTCCCTTCCCGTTTATACGGAATAAATCGCTTGTAAATCACGACTACGTTGAAAAAGCGCTATTTTTGCCGAAGCTTAATGTGGACAACACTTTCAATCACGACAGTGAGAAATATAATAAACCTGGCAGCTGTTGTCAAAAATCGAGTGTTTGTCCGCCCGAGCAAAAGATACGTCCTTCACTCCCAACAATGAAAATCCCCGGAAAATTCATATTGCAACGTTGCCACACCAAGTGCCAATAGCATGCAGTAACAGTATATATATTTGAGATGATATGAAGACAGCTCCACAAAAACCTTGATATGGCAGACAGAAAAACCAGACATTGGCCAGAAAGAATCTAGATCGTATGAATAATACTGAACATGCTCTTAGAACGGGAAAAATGGGATTTTTAAGAGATCCACTTATACCTTTGTCTCCACTAGGCACTCCAAACTCGGTTGGATGTGCATTCTCGGCTGGATGTAGTTGAATTTTGTAATGGAGACAGTCACATCCAGGTTAAACTGAGTTCATAACTCAGTTTATTTTCGTCTGCTTCGACCATGTTCCCCAAACAAGGTTGGATGTGGAAAACTCAGTTAATGACGTCAGTTGCAGTGCTGCAAGGAATTTTTCCCATAATAGTTCCCCACAATTTTGTGGGATATGGGAAATAGATAACTGGTCATCTGCTACGTCGGCTTTTGGGTCGACGTTATCAACGCTAGTTTTACACGGTTTTAGGGAAATATAGTTTATTGAGGTGAAACACTACCTGACGTCACTACATTCCCACAATGCAGTGCGTTATAACTACTTTTCTGGAGGTATAGTGGAGACATGTCAGTTCGACCACCATCGAACTCAGTTACATCCAACTGAGAATGCACAGCCAACCGAGTTTGGAGTGCCCAGTGGAGACATAGTATTAAGATCTAGCGTTTCATTATACAGGGTACACCTAAGGTCAATGGCCGCTCAACTTTTTTATTATCTTATAGTTTTGAAAATTCTGTTAATGCGGTTAAATGGGAAGTCGATGTGCTTTACCACTGATGTTGTTATTATTTTACCTATACGACCATTTTTTGACGGAAACCTAAAGTATAATTTTGTGGCTGTAGCACTTAGGAGATAATAGGGGTACTCAGTGGAGTCATCGTACATCTGCGATTTCGTATCATTTCGAAAAAGGCAACCGGTTAACCGGTTGCTCAGAAATGCATTAAATCATGTGGCCCAAAACAGCCACCTGATTGACCCATTGCTCATATGGAGGTACGCATTTGGAATTCAGCCAATCAGGTGGCTGTTTTGGGCCATGTGATTTAATGCATACGAAATGATACGAAATCGCAGATGTACGATGACTCCACTGAGTACCCCTATTGTCAAATTAAAAAATGGAAGAGAATGGTCTGTTTATATGAACTGTTTTTTTTTTCTACATTGTTTCTTCATTTTCTTCATAAAAACATTGTAACAATTTTAAATATATGTCAATGAAGACGTACATGTAATGAGTTGATTTAGTGCAAACTTTGTAGGTAAATTTTAATAACATCAGTGAATAGAAAACATATGTCTTCCTTTTTAACTGCATTAAGAGAATTTTCATAACTACATGTATAAGATTTAATAAAAATTACCAAATATACTGTGTACGATTTTTTAGTAAAGCCATAAATACTATAAAATAAGTCGCTGGGTATAGAGCTTAGCTATAAATCAACAGTTTATATTCAAAGTTTTCTTAGTGCTGTTTGTGATAATTCTATTTCGTATAATCTTTGATAAATTATTCATGAATCCGAAATGGTCGTGATCTTTTAATTCCCAACGTAAAAACCCACTTTAACTTGGATTTATTTGTTCTGAAGTTGAAAACTTTCAACTTTCTTTTGTACATTTGATTAAAAGTAGCTTGAGAAAAAAAATCTTTAAAAACTTTGCTCTATGTTGAATTGCTAAGTTCTTACGTGTTTTTTTTGTTTTTTTTTTCACTTTATTTTCGACTAAAAGGATTGATACTCACTGCGGATTATTAATTCGTGCCTTAGTTTGGGTAGATTCCAATAAGTAGTACTATGAAAGGATTATTCACAGCCTGATTATTCGCTTCTGCTGTTTAGATTTATAAAGTGATGCAGAGTATGAAAAAGCTCGATTCCGGTTGATCGAATTTCGGATAATTGATTTTCGCTTAATAGAAACACATTGTCCTCGGGCTTAAAATAATTGCTTTTTCTCTATTGTGTCGAACAAATAAAGGAAGAAAATCCATAATAAGTCATGTTTCGCTAAATAAAAACTATTATATACGGAAATAAATTCTTTACCTAAAAGTCATATGCAAAAAATTGAGTTGTCTTCCTTCAAGTACATGTATTTCATGATTATCATACTATTTTGACTCAAACTCTGAATAAATGACATACGTAATAATGCACACAAAAAAACTGATAAACGAATTTAATAACAGAAATAACAAAACCTGTCAAGACGAAATGAAACAAAGTAGCAAAAAAAGTGATATTACTATTTCTGAACGTGTGACTTTTTTTGTTTTCCCACTTCTCCAAGAACTGAATTTGTTTGCATAAAGTGACAGCATTGAAATTTGGCGTGAATTGATAAATAGTATCGCGCATTTTTTTGCATATTTAAATTGAATTTTTATCAGTGGTTCGTCACGTGTGAACTGTATTTGCTAGAGTGCTGCCATTTTGCTCTTCTTCTATACCCTACTGTATATGGCATTGCAGACAATGGCCATTTGGCACACCGCTGGAGGCGCGTACTTGGACGGAGTTTGGGGGAAAAGCCTGAAATTCGACTTAAAAACGAGTCAATAAAATCATTGTCTCGCTTTTATCCCCGAGCAGTGGCCCAGCCAGAAATTGGTATAAAAGCCTTAACAACGGTGGTTGCCATGACGACGCTCATCTTTAGTGGCGCACGATTGTTGACGAAGATGGGCAATGCGCCATCCTAACCGGCATAAAAATCAAATGTGACAAATAGCAGCCGAATAAATAACGACGAATGAAATGCCTTTTACGCCTAATGAAAAAATACAAACCGCGCCCCCTTGTTTCAAACTTCTTCCGCAATGCTTTGGTGTAATGCGGGTTTGCTCAAGTGCAGTACAATTTTAATGTTACTTATATTCGCATTAAACTTGTTTTATGATGTCCAACACGACATTGTAGACCGAAAACATCTTGAAAATTGTTTCCCATAACCTGGAAAACCGGGAATATACATGGAAAAGTTTTTTTTAATAACTTTTCAAAATAAATGTAGTGAAGATTTGCTCCTACTTTACATGAAAATCACTCCACTACAGTGTGCCTTTGTGCTGAAGCGAAGTTACGGCTAAAAAGTTCCTATTTAATTGCATTAACAGAATTTTCAAAACTATATAAGGTCGATTTAGAATAAAAATGGGTGACACTGACTTTTAGGACCACCCTGCATAAGGACGATTTATTCTAATAAAAACTAATCATAAACTTACTAGATTTGTTTCATCAGGAAAATATTTCATTTATTTATAATAAAAAATACAAATGTAAATCAAACTATATTTTAGGTGTAGGCTATAGCCGGCTACAGACTATCATCACATCACGAGCGCTCACGTGATGGCACGCACGCTCACGCCACGTGGAATAAATGTAGAATGCATTATTTAGAATATACATGTAGTTTAGAATTGTTTAGCATGGTCGACGCATGTACGTGGCCCGAACTGTATAAATGGCATGCTATTCACATCACAAATCTGACCTCACGTATGCTGTCACGTTTTTTATCTGGCTTGTCTACTTACTTTGTGACATCACGTTCTCACGTCCATATATTTCGCGTTCAAGAATGTTCCATTTTTGTAAAAAAAAAAAAATATTCCGTTGTAAAAACCCATCGTACTGTCACGGTTAAAAATGTAAGCTCGTGCCATGACGCCAGCTCATATGTGACGTGATGGTAGTCTGTAGCCAGCTTAAGCCCCAGGCCACACTAGGCTGGAAACGCGCGTTTGGCTAGCCTCAAACAAGGCTTTTAATTGAAAAAGAATTTTTGCATGAGATATTAATGTGCAAATTTTATAATTCTAGAATTTAAATATAATTCGATGCCCTGTTTGAGGCTAGCCAAACACGCGTTTCCAGCGTAGTGTGGTCTGGAGATTAGATGCGTGCATGAACAGCACATGCACGCATCTAATTAGGCGGGAAAAGTGTTGCGGGCTTGTGCTTAACATCGTTTGTGTGAAGAAGCCTAAAGCTGGCCACATACTAGGCAATTTATCGGCAGAAATTTTTTTCAGAAACTGTTTTTGACATGTCTCTTGCCATGTGCAGCCCTGTTTGCTATTTTTGGCAACCACCAAGCAAAATATGCAAAATGTCATTGAATTCAATCAGAATCGTATCGATGGGATTACATTCTGAAAACCAAATGCAAGTGTTTATATATAGGTATGTTATTTTTACTTTTATTATTGTTATATAGGTGTAAACAGATAAGCGTGCATTTGGCGCCTTTCTTTGTGTATGTATTGCGCTGTGATCGGCTGTTTAAAACTATAGCGCGGCATGCACGTTATTAAAACCTTTTATTTAACTTGGTTAGAAGGGAGCGCTGGTGTTTGTTTGATTACATGGAAATGAATCGTGTCCTTTTTAACCAGGTTTCACTCGTCTTAGAGATCTGAAATTTTGCGTGAAGATCAGTCTCATCCCC